>CAUYQG010118044.1:0-35481 GCA_963574415.1 Tarsius wallacei | reverse complement strand
TACTCAGTTCTTTGTTTCTGTGAAAGATCACTCAGTATTATAGACTCTAAGTCCATCCAGGTTGCTGTGAAGTTCATAACTTTGTTCTTCTTTATGGCTGCGTAATATTCCATTGTGTATATGTACCACATTTTTTTTATCCAGTCCTCTTTTGTTGGGCAGCACAGTTGATTCCATGTTCTTGCTACTGTAAATGATAACAACATCTTATATAAAGTCAGAAAGGTCCAAGTTTGAATCTTGTCTGAACCACTGAAAGAGGTTGATCAAGTCACTCAACCCCTCTGTAACATGGAGGAAAAAAGATCAACCTTAGAGTTGATTGTGAGGGTTCTAGAAAATAGTGTCTGGTGCATAGTAAGCACCATGTAAGTAATGACCAATGTCACCATCATCACGGCTTCCTTCCTAGAGAGAGTACCTTCATCTTCCTCAGGCCTCCTTCCACACATCTTCAGGAGAAGCACTTATGATCCAGGGAGCCTCACCATCTTTCCTCCACCTGTGGGAGGTTCTGGGCCTCATGGGCAGAGGACCTGGATGAAAGTCATGTCCCAGCAGAGGGGGACTGTTCTTCGTGGTGTTCCCCTGTGATGATGGCACATCCTTGTGAGATGGAGAGTCAGGCTCAGCTGCAACTGATTTGCGGCTCAGACCATGCTTTATCCAAGCTCTGTCTGGGGTTTGCCTTCAGACCTGGGTCCTACATCAGGGTCAGAGCTCAGTCTGGAAGTGGGGACAGAACTTAGTTCAGGACTGGAATCAGTCTTCAGCCAGGAGCCAGAATCAGAGCTCACACTGGGGCCACAATGGAGACTCGGCCTGGGGACAAGGAACAGAATTTCTTGACATGAAATTTAAAGTTTTCTTTGGCCATAACCCATGACTGAAGCTTCGTGGGCATCCAACTCTGACCATGGCATGGCTGAAATGCATCATTCCCCCTCATGGTTGTCATGCATCTTCCAGCCCGCATGCAGCATGAATGCAGACATTTTTAAGAACAAGAGGAATGACGTTAGTAATTCATCTTTTGCAAACAGCATGTCTGCCAAAACCAATCTGACACTTACACCAATAAAGATACCCTCCACAGCCATATCTCTGTCCCTCGTGACTCCAAACAGGTGGAAGAAAAGTAAAACTCAGCATCTCTTGAATATTTCCAAAGATCCAGTTGCTTGGGTCCTCAGGCTCCAACACCCCTCCCCTGGTAAGAAGGGGAGCCCACTGGGACAGATAGCCAGTATGTGGGATTCAAATGGCCATGGCGGCAACACTGGAAGTCAGGCATCAACAGTAGAAGGGGTGAATTGACATGGGTCAGGGTTCAGAAAGAAGGAGCACGAGAACCCACGGGTCAGAAGGAGCCTGGAGAGGGGGTGGCAGGAAGGGATTCAGGAGCAGGGACCCATGCTTGTGCCTAAGTGGGAGCTAATGTGCCATGCTCTTGGCCAGGGATGGAAGCCAGGACAGAAGGAACAGTGAGCAGAACCCCTGAGAGGAGCCAGTCCCCTCTTCCTCAGTGTAGGGAGTGCACGGTTGCTGTATGGGCCTCCCCACCGTGTCCAGATGCCACCTTCTCCCTGGACGTCCCACATCCTCTTTCTCTGTGGGGAGAGCAGCCCTACCCTTGGGCAGCCTTCTTCTCCACTTCTGTCTCCCAAACCTTGATTTCCCCAGCGCTCTGCAGACTCAAGTCTCTATTTCACCCCCGAATTCTTTTACCGAGATGGTTCCAGATGGCAAATTTTTCAACAGCATTAAAAAATAATTTATAGAAATAATGTTCCTTTAATAAAAGCTGCATAGAATTATACAATTTTTATAGTGCATGACCGAACAAGAAAGGTCTGAGCTCTTGTAGAAAAATGAATCTCTCCCACTCCGGCATGCTTGGAATGATACTACCTCCTCAGGCTAACATAATATATTGACTTGGAAAGTTTAACTTGCAGTGTCATTGGGCCGAGCCGGCCACTCATTCTGCTCCAAAGAGCTCCCCTCCAAAGACAGCCTCTTTCAACCTGGCTCATAAATATGAGGGCAGGGAAAACAAACTCGCTTCTGCTGCTTCATATATACATATATATAAAATTAAACAGTTAGTGGCTAAATTGCATTGTAATTGATTGCAAAATTGCTTTTTTAATGAGATTTAGACACAAGGAAATAGCTTTTTTTCCTTCAATATGCCCAAAGTGAACTTGGTCATTTTGACAACAAATTATCTCCCTGGCCTTCTCCTAAGCACGTACAATCCAGAGATTAGCAGAGAGGAGGTTCTGGACTGCCTTGGAAAGCGATGGCTCCAGCAGCTGTCCCTCCACACTCCCTGCAGGGACAGCAACCTTGCAGCACCTTCTTCCCGGTGCTCTCAGAGCACCTTCATTCCCCTTGGCATTCCATGAAAAGGTGCCCATTCTGTCAGAGCAAACGGGGTCCTCAGGGCCCCACATTTTCCAGTTCAGGATGCTGAAGTGTCTCCTACATCTCAGTCCACCTTACTGTGTGCCTCTCGCCTGGAGGGATACATATAACCCCCTGAGAATACATGGCACAGTGACCCACTTAGTTGACAGGACCTGGTCAAAACCTTCAGCTTTTCAGAATCTAATAAGGGAAGTTCCCATACTTAGTGGCCAAAGGCGTGGATGCTGTTTGTACCCTCCCAGATTCCCTTCAAAGCCAGCACTGTGACTTTTGTCAACTAATGGATCACAGTGCCCCTTTCTCAAGAGCAGTCAATTTTTGTAAATAAAGTTTTATTGAAACACAGTCATGCCCACTCATCTTCTTACTACCTGTGACTGAGAATCGAGTTGCTACAATAGAAAAAGCTTGCCCTAGAGAATTGCCCTCTACCAAAGAGCAGCCTCCTCACCTTGAAAGCTATGCTGTCCACAGCCAGTGCATGACAAACACAGGGAACCTAAAAATCCCACCCACTTGTCTCGAGGTGGGATCGGCTGTGTGGTGCAGTTCATGCTCCAGGGCTCCACATGAAGTCAGGCTGAAACTAGAAACCACTGAATCCTGCCTAGCTCTTGCCTGGCTCCCTATCTGTCTGTCTCCTGCCCCTGCCTCTCCAGGCTTCCTTGCTCCCCTTCATCTCTGAGCACTTCCACAATGAATCACATGCACCAGGATCCCTGTCTTGGGGCTCTGCTTCTAAGGATCCCAACTTTCTAAATATAAGTCACTAAAACCTTTTTCCCAACAAACTCCTGGGTGGAAATCCAAATTTTCAAACACATGGAACAGAGTGGTGGGGGAGTCCCCTTATTCAGTGACGCCGTCTTCTTCAGCAGGCCTGAAGTCCCTCCTCAGAATTCCAAGGCCCTGCAAAGCCCCTTGGTAAGTCATTGCCTGGGGCAGGGTGCTCTCCCACCTCTGCAGGGGCCTTTCCTGATGTCCTGGTCCTGGAAATCACACCCTCTCCCAGAGTCCAAACAAAGAATGGCCTGGCTCCCAGGCCCTCATCACTACCTGCTGGCCCTCATGGTGGCTGGTGCCTGGCCCTCTCTGTCTGCCACATTGTGAGTTCGCTTGTGACTCACTCATTTTCTTCTCACCCAGAATGCCCATCACTCATTCATTTAGTCAGTGTAACATTTTTGGCTGGCATTCCACGACATGCCCTGTGCTTGGCACTGGAACTCCAGAGATGAGTAAGACAGGATTTCCTGCCCCTATAAGTTCACAGGGTGAGAGGGAAGAGGCAGAAATATGCACACTGACAGACAAGTAGACCAGATAGTCAGAAGAGTCCTTGCAGAAAAAGGAGCACTTGCTCTGGGACTTAAAGTGTGAATAGGAGTAAGCAGGGAGTGAAGCCAGGATGAGAACAGGTGGGAGGGGTTATAGCAAGTCAACACAGGAAGCAGTGACAGTTTGGACCAGACAGAGGTGGCAGAGGTGGAGAGAAATGGGCAGATTCAAGAGGTATTTAGGAGATAAAATTGACAGTACTTGGACGTAATTGTATACAGCAGGTGAAGAGAAAGAGGTCAAGGATGTGTCTGCCTTGAACCTCTGGAGGATTGGTGGCATCAACTGAGACTGAGTCAGTGGTGTCTCCCTGGGCCTCAGTTTCCCCTTCTGTAAACCAAGGAGTTGGCACAATGCTCTTCAAAGGCAGATATCTTACCAGCACTGGTATTCTAACAGGCCACCCATCACATTACCCAGCACTTCAGCAACAGAGGTCATTTAATCTTCATGACAATTTCAGAAGTTAGGTCTATTATTATTCCCATTTGCAAAGACATGGACTCCGAAAAATGAAGGAATTTGCCCAAGTTCTCCCAGCTAGTAAGTGGCAGACACAGGGTTCAAGCCTGGGCCATCTACATCCAGAGTGCACGTTTTCACCCATCTTACCACATCGTCCTGAGTTCCATTCCAGATTCCAAGAGGTGCTGCTGTTCACCTTCCTTGTCCCTGTTGCTACATGTCCCCCATCTCTCCAACCACCCTGTATATCCTTTCTAAGACCCTCCCCAAACATTTGAAGCAAGTTAAGTTTGTCTCTGCCACCTAAAGTCCCTGACACATTCCTGCTTCAATGACCTCAGGGAATCAGCTCTGCAGAGATTCAAACAGACTCAACAAGACGTCGAGAAGTAGTCACTGATCCCAACTCAACAGTCCAGAGCACCAGCATATTCCCCACATTGGTCTGTGTATCCGTTTGGATAACACTATCTGCTGCTGAATAATCACACAAAATCTAAGTTTTAATGCAATAAAAGATTATCTCTCACTCAGCACGTGTGTTCTTGGTTGGCACACAAGTTTCCACCACATTCAAGGATACAGGTTCCTTTTGTCTTATGTCTCCACTATCCTCTAGGGCAAGTCTTGAGAAACTTTTCTGTAAAGGGCCAGAGACAGTAAATATTTTAGGATTTGTGGGCTAGACCACATCTGTCACAACTACTCAACTCTTCCGTTGTCAAGTCAAAGCAGTCACAGACCATACAATAAATGAATGGGCATGGCTGTGTTCCAATAAAACTTTATTTACAAAACAAGCAGCAAATGGACATAGCTTTGCTCCAATAAAACTTTATTTTACAAAAGCAAGCAGCCAATCTGATCTGGCCCATGGGCTGTGGTTTGTCTTCTGCTTCCAACTAGCAAAGGGGATAAGGAGAAGGGGCAAGACATCCACTTACACTCCTTTACCCAGAAGTGCCACACAGCACTCCCATGTATGCTCATATGTTGCTCCCAAGATGAGAAATGTAGTCCCTGGGTGGGCAATAACTTTTCAGCAACAGAGCTACACTCTGGAAGAGCAGTATGGGTCTTTGGTGGTCTGCTGGCCAGCCATTTCTGGAAATTTAGTTCAAATGGTACCTGCTAAGTATCTCCTGGGTGCAGCAGCATCTGTGCTCCATTTGAGTAGACAGGGCTACATTAGATCCAGCTCCGACCCTAGAGGGGTCAGATCCTCGTTTAAACTTATTCCCAAGATAAGACTTCTGCTCCCTTTCTGAGGTTTTTGGTTTCAAGCAGATGCCAAAAATGCCAGGCTGAAAGCCATAGTCCTACCAGGGAGCTGATAGAAAGGACAGAGACCTGGTGGAAGCTTCACAAGGCAGGGGCCATTCTGTTTTATCTATCATTAAATCCTGGAGCTCAGTATAAGGCCTGCCAAATGGGGAGTTGGGGGAGGGAATATTTGTTGAATGAATGAGTGAACCCATGACTCGTCTGCAAAGTTAGTCCCTAGGGTGATTATTTGTGCAGGGCATTTTTCACACTTGATTGGTTTATAATCTAAGCCAGGGAATCTGTCTTAGACCTGTGCTATGTCAAAATATCAAAGGAGGTGCATTTTCAACCAAACAAAAGAGTAAAAATTTAGATCCATCATGTAGACATTGGTCTATAAAAGGAATTCTAGTCCTGTCTAGAGTCGGAAGACCTAACTGTAAGACTCTGTAACAGTAATAGCCACAGTATAATACTACACAATTCTTTCCAGCTTTTAAGGTGCATCTGTGGCCATGAGCTCATGTGAAACTTCACACCTGACATGAGGTAGACAAGGTAAGTTTCATTCTTCCCATTTCATAGAAGAGGATACTGAGGGTCTAAGAGATGTAGTAGATCCCTCAAGGTCATGCAACAAGAAGGTCCTAGAACCAGGCCTGAAGTTTCATTTTAAAGTCAATGAGGTCCTATCCCTTCTCCTGGCCTGTAGCTTTGTCTTATAAGCATAGTAGCCACTAAGTACAGATTTCTAGAATTTAACTCATAGTTTTACATTTTTATACCAACTTGCATCTTCTCTGAAGAGAATTGGTCAAAGACATGTGTATATTTCAAATAAAAGTAGCTCTAATTTTGTAAAGTAGAAATGAAGCCCCCAGGAGCATGTCTCAAGAATGAGATTGGATTTACACAAAATCAAGAGACAGGGCTGGGAGATACTCTCTTATTCTGTGACCTCTGGCAAGTCGTTTCTTCACACAGGAGTTTATTCTCAGCTGTTACACAAGGGGGTGGGATCAAATGCTCTCTGGAGTCTTTCTTGACTCCAAGAAAAGTGCTATAATCAATTATCTCTGGGCATTAGGCCAACATTTTTACATTATCTCAAGAACCCGTTCTGTAGGCTTAAATGGAAGGCAAAGGTATTTGAGGCTCACTCAAAGGAGGCTGGAGTGACCTCCTTCCAGACCACCAGGTGGCTGCTGGATCTGAGTGCCCAGCCAGAGGGAGCTGGGGGAACCGGGGGAGGTAGGTTGGTTGCTGGTGAGGCCTTGCAGGTCCACACCAGCCCAGAACATCGCATACACTTCTCAGACCCATATACACAAGCGCTGCTATTCCCAACCCATCACTTTGCAAGGATTCTGACTCTGGACAGCATCTCTCTCCATCTTCAGAGAATGATAATTATTGTGATTATGAGCTATTAATGTAATAATAACTAGCAGGAAATGGAGTGGCCCAGGAAGTACCATGAGCCTCTACCTTCACGCAGTGAGGGAAGCCGGGTGGCCAGTTGCCCACCAGCACAGAGTGGGGGATCCTGAGGCTCACCCAGAATTCGTCCCGTCCCAGTACATCCTATGCAAAGCCACCTGGCTGAGAGGTGAGGGAAGAAAGCAGGCTGGGAGCTGGGCTGCTGGGGATTTCCAAATGAGAGCCCATGTGCTGAGAAGGAAGCATTTGACAGAACTTCTCAGGCATTTGCTCTGAATAGTAATGAGTGGCATGCCAAAGTCAAGATTTTTATTTCTTATTTTTCTAAAGTCACACTGACAGGAGCAAGCTCACAATACAAACAGTGGTGATTGCAATCACTTGCTGTTCCCATGGCAACAGACAAGATTAAAAGGGCAAACAACGGAGCTGGAACTCTCCTCAGATTACACTCTCCCAGTTTTCATAGCCAGGCCACACGCTGACACGTGGAGTCCCTGGCTCACTGTTTAACAGGACCAGAACCACTCCTTGCTCCTGGCTGGGGGCCCTCACTCCCCCCATCCAGAGCATGAAGCACAACAAGAAGGTATCAGGTCACTCTGTGAACACCTCCAGCGACAGGGAGCTCATTCCAACTGGCTGGACAAGGGACTCAATAAAGGGGCCATCTTCACAGCCAGGGGATAAAACCATGAGGGCTTGGCCTCAGGCCACTAAAATAAGAACGAAAAGACAAAGGTTGACAATCACGTTCATTTTCATCAATGCCAGCATCTATGAAGGCATGGTTCTCAACGTTCTACCCTTGACCTGGGGGAGTGGCACCAATAACTTGCCTTCAGCAAAGAATTCCCATGTGTCACACAAACGATGCTAGTCACTCTTCATGTGTGACCTCAACTAGCCCTCGCAACAGCCTATAGCAAGCACTATTTTTATTCCTATTTTTGCAGATGAGGGGCCCTCAGTTTGGGAAAATTACGGTCAAGGTCACATAACTAGAAAGAGGTAGCTGTGACAGAAACTCAGCCGCCCAGAGCCCACACCTTTGCCACCACTTTGCCCCTGGAGGGAGGAATCTGCTGGATTTGGGGACAGTTGCCTGGCAGGGGCAGGCAGTGGTGACAAGGTGACATCTCAGAGACGTCTGGGCTAGAAGATGCTTGGTCCTAGTGGTATCACCAACTCCTAAGTGAAGAGTTCTCTCCCAGCCCCATGTACCTCCCCCAGAAGGAACTCCAGTCCAGGGCCGCAGGATCAGTGCATCTCTGGCTGTAGCATCAGCAAGGTGGCATTGTTACCAAGGCTTTCCTGATTTCCAGGGCTCCAGTTCTGCTGGCTCCAGCTCCCTTCTCCCCTGAGCCAGGAGTTCTCTCCTCACACAGCGGCCTGGCATTTGATCAGCCTGGTTCAAAGCACTCTCTGCAGGCCCAGGGAAATGCAGACTTTTGGAAAAACAACACTGAAACAAAACAATCAAGAATTCACAAAGAAAATGACAATTAAATAAGCCACCTGGAGCATCTGGTCTTCAGCCACAGATAAACAAAGTGTATTCCCACATTCAGTCATTACTTATGTGTCAGCTATTTATTACGCACCTACTATGTGCTGGGCACTGTGGGAGAACTGGAGGTTCAAACCTAAGGAGATTTGAGCTACCCAAAGGGAGAGCCACATGAGTGGAGTAAGCAGGTATGGCCGCCAGCAACCACAGAGCAAGAGAAAAGTGGCACATGCCACAAGAGCAGAAGGAACCATCACTACTGATACTGAGAGACGGGGGAAGGCCGCTCTCCTCTTGGGGATCCTGGAAGACTTCTTGGAGGAGGGGGCATTCCCAGTCACTTCCTCAATGAGGTGATATAGACTAAGTCCCCACGGTACTCTGCTAGGGACTGGAGATATGAGAATAAACAAAACAGGGACCCTGTGGTCTGAAACTCATAGAGAAAAAGACAACCAACATACCAAAAAGTGCCCCAAAGGATGAAACAAGGGCCCTAAAACAAGCAACTCTGTATGTTAGGTGTTAAGGGAAACTTCCTAAAGGGAATAATATGTGGGCTGAGATGGGAATGGTGAGGAGGCCGAGATGGCCAGGGGTGGGGAAGGCATATCAGCAGGGTCACACTGGAGACAGATGGCCCAAGGAAATGGGATGATGAGACAGCCTTTGCTGAGAGCACTGTTTATAAGCACAAGGGACAGGCTGAGGGAAGCCAAGAAGGGAGAGTGCAGCCCCTGCAGGGAACCATATGTGGAGACCGAGCTGCCCAACTGGGTCAGAGACACAACCCGCCCTAGGGGGCCCGAAGGAGGAAGCTGGGGATGTAAACACCCAACCTCACTCTTTTCCTGGTGTCTGATCTCCTGCCAACACCTCCCCCTGGCTAAAGCCAACCAGAAGCCGGAAGGCAAAAGATCCTCTTGATTAGGCTCACACAGTCAACTTCCCAGGAGCCAGGGGACAGGGGCAGACAAGGATGGAGAGTAGACAAGATGGGGAGTACAAAGAAGCACCCAGCCTAGAAGGGAGGGGTCTAGCACAGGGCACTTTTGACCATAGGTAGCAGTCTCAGATACTCACATTAAAATAATCAGACACCAGCCTGGGCAACATAGTGAGACCTTGTCTCTACAAAAGCCAAAAAATTAGCTAAGCATGGTGACACGTGCTTGTAGTCCCAACTACACGGGAGACTGAGACAGGAAGATCACCTGAGACCACGATACTGAGACTACAGTGAGCCGTGAGTGTGCCACTGTACTCCAGCCTGAGTGAGAGTGAGACCCCGACTCAAAAAAAAAAAAAAAATCAGACAGAATGAAAAAACAGAAAGCAGCATCTGAGAGACACAACAAATGTGAACAAGGGCAGCAGTTATAACCAGCCCAGGAAATGAGAGGGCATAGAAGCCTCAGCAGCTGCAGAGGGAAAATCCATGACAAACAGATTAGTTGGTTGAGCCCACAGTGCCCCAAGAAGGCTCAGGAATTAGACACCAGGTAACTTTGAGACAGTGGCCGAGACCAAGGCTAAGAAGAGGCATTGGCAGCAAGTCCATGTAAGGATGCTAGCTAGCCTCCCAGGGCTCCTCCTTCAACCCCAGCAGTCAGGGGCCTCACAGAGGCTCCTGCAAGGTAGCAGCTTATTAGGGCGGTGGACCTAGAGAACCTCCTAACTCAGGGTGCAGGCACAGCAGAGCATCAGGGTCCTAAGTCCTCCAGCTCCATTCCCCTGCTTGTTTCCCAGCCCAACACATCTCTCTAAACAAGACGCTGGAGTATTCTCCTCTGGTAAAATAAAAGGCACAAGAGAGGAGCCCTTCAAGAGGCTGAAATCAAGAGCCCCCAAATGACCAAGGCCCTGCTCTTTCATTCTGTAGTAAATCCCGCTGCCAGCCAGCAAGCCCCACCCATCTGTAGGGATCCCAACGGACCTTTCAGTGCCTCACTCTTAGATATGCATGGGCCAGTAAGAATCTCTAGACATTTGAAGAAAATTAATATGAGACCAAAAAAGACAGAAAAGAGAGTTCTGCTGAAATGGAGTCAATACAGGAAACAAAAGAAAAACTTCAAAGTCCCTATAATTAATATCCTCAGGGAAATAAAAGAAGATATTGTTCTCATGGAACAAGAATAGGATATCATAAAATGGAAACAATTAGAAAATAAGAGCTCTTAGAAATTAAAAATATGGTATCAGTAATATGAAATTCAGTAGAGAGGTTTGAAAATAAAGTTGAATAAATAACCCCCAAAAAAGGACAAGAAGAAAAAGATGGTCACTAGGGGTAAATAATATAAAATTTAGAATATCAATCCATGAGATCCAATAGTTAACTAATAGGAGTTTAAGGCAGATGAAACAGAAAAAAATAGTTTTAAAAATGATAAAAGAATTTACAGAAGGAATTGTATCCCAACTACATGAAAAGTATTTCCAGATTGAATGGACTTACCAGAGACCCATAGCAAGAAAACTAGAAGACCCTTCAAGGCACGTCACCATGAAACTTCAGAATGTCAAAAATAAAAATTATGATACCTTCTAAGAGAGAACAAAACAACTACATACAAAGGATCAAGAATAGAAATGAAAACCAAAGAAAATGTTAAGAAAAAAAAAAGAATAGAAATGACATCTGAATACATTATAGTCTAAATTGTGTCCCCTAAAAATTCGTATGTTAAAGTTTTAACCCCAGTCCCTCAGAGTGTGACCTTATTTGGAAATAGGGTCCTTTCAGATGTAACTAGTTGAGGTCATATTGGAGTAGCGTGGGTCCCTAATCTAATATGACTGGTGACCTTAGAAAAAGAAGAAATTTGAACACAGACATGCACACAGGCAGATGCCATGTGAAGACAAAAGCAGATATTGGGCTGTTGCAGCAGAAGCCAAGGAAAGCCAAAGACTGCCAGCAAACCTCCAGAAGCCAAGAGAGGCATGGAATCAATTCTACCTGACAGCCCTCCAAAGGAATCAGCCATGCTGGCACCTTAAGCTTTTGAATCATAGCCTTCAGAACTGTGAGACAATAAACTTCTGTTGTTTAAGCCACCCAGCTTGTGGCACTTTGTTACAGCAACACTAGGAAACTAATATATCAACAATAGAAGCTAAAAGACAGCAAAGAGTGACTTCAAAATTGCTGGACGTGGTCTCTAACCTAGAATTCTATAACCAGGCAAATATCAGTCAAGCGTGAAGGCAAAATAAAGACATTTTCAGACATGTATGATCTCAAAAGATAGGAATATCTCCCATGCGTCTTTTCTCAGAAAGCTACTAGAGGACGTGCTACACCAAACAAAGGAGTAAATCAAGAAAGAGGAAGATGTAAGTTTTAGGAGATAACACACAAAAAGAGGCAATGGGGATGTCCCAGGAATGGCTGCTGTGCAGTAGGCCTGGAGCCCTACTAGTCCAGACTGAGGAAGTAAATGTAGAAGGAATGTCACCAGAAGGAAAGAATAAAAATCAGACAGACTGCCTCATTATTGGCCATGTGGGTAATAGGATTTTACAGTATCAAAAGAGTATTTGGAAAAAGTTGCTGATAGATACCTAGAAAGATCAGCAAATCCATTCTTGGACAATTATTTACTGAGCACTTTCTAAGACCCGGCACCATTCTAGGCACAGGAAACACAGTAGTGAATAAAGCAGATAAAAATCCCTGCCTTGTAGAGCATATATTCTAGTGAAGGAGATCAGATAGTAACAGAAATAAGTGCAATCAATAGTATATAAGGTGGTAGCGGTACCATGAAGAAAACCAGAGTAGGAACGTGAGTGTCAGGGTGAGGACTGAGGTGAGGCTTGACACAGAGTAGGCAGGGAAGGACCTTCTGGGAAAAACCTGAAGGGGGAAGTGAGGAAACCATGTGGATTTCTGGGGAAACAGAGGTAAAGCAAACGCCAAACTTTTGCGAAGCCAATCAAGAAGCACCAAGGTCACACAGCTGGAGCAGATTGAACCAGAAAAGGAGATTCACGCTGCAACGAAATGGAGGAGTAACATCAACTAACTTATCTTTTAAAAGTACTGCTTCAGTTGCTTTGCTGAAATAGACTGTCAGGGAACAATGGTGGAAGTAGAGAAACCAATTATGAGGCATATTGTAAAAATCTGGGTGGGAGCCCACGACGTCTTGGACTAAGGTGGCAGCCATGACAGGGGGTGAGAGACAGACTGTGGGTGTATTTTGCTGGTGAGGTAACAATTTGCTGAGGTTGGATGTGGAATGTCAGAACCAAAGGAGCATCAGAGGAATGCCAAAGCTCTTCGTCTGAGCAACTGGTAGGATAGAGTGGCCAGTGACTGGGCTAGGGAAGACTGCAGGTGAATGTCAGGAGAGGTGGATAAGGAGCTGTGCTTTAGGCATACTAAGGTCAAGAGCTTATTGGGCATCCAAGGGGAGATGGTGAGAAGATAATTGGCATAGAGGTCTGGAGTGCAAGGTAGAGGTATGAACTAGAAACAGAGCACAGGGGGCAGTCCATATATTCTTGGCATTCACAGTCATGGAGACAGAGTGAGATTGAACAAAATATCAGGAAAGCAAAAACCCAAACTAGGACGCGAAAAGAAGCCTCATCATACTGTATCTGACTTGGTCATGAACAACACTTAGAGAGTCACAATAGTAGAAACACAAAACATGGGTTTCTCCAAAATGGTGATGACACTGCTGAGCAGATGGAAAAGTAAAGAGCGAACTGGAAAGTAGCATCTACTTCCCAGGGGAATACTAACACCAGGCCTTCATCGTAGGAAAGATACAGATCGTGTTGGATAACTATAGCACTAGACTGGACAGTAGAAGGAACTCATGGTTCAGAGCAGGCTGAAAATGGTCCTAAAAGAAAGCAGCATGATGTCCCGTCCCCATGAGTGGAGCAGCCTTGGCAGTTCTGCTCTGACCCTTGTTGGCCAGAGTCTCCAGGAGGAAAGGAGAGGTCTCACTTGGTGAACAGTATGTTTCTGGAAATGTGACTCTGTGCGTGTGTGCAGTCATCACTCAACAAATGCAGCTTCTGGCATTTCTATTTAGGTAAATCTGTGTCGAGATGCTGTGTTTGTCCAGCGGCCTGATATCACTATTGGACACATAGTTAAATAACAAATATTGGAATGAGTGTTTGGATATGTAGGACACTTCTGTTTTAAGCATACCCTTTCTTCCAGCCCATGCTGATTGCTAGCAAGTTTATTCCTGAAAGAAGCATATTTTTTTTCTTATAATTCTGTGCTTTTTCAAGGCTACAAGCAGTTCTACCAAAGAAAAACAAATTTCAGAACTGTCTGAGACAAAGTGCTGTTATAAATTGGCCCCTCATGAAGATGAAGGGATGAGGTGTGATTTCAGGTTTTATTCTTTTAAAACATTTGTTAGATGGATTTTTTTTTGTACAAGACACAGACCTGTGACCCACTGAACTTCTCAGTGATAATGAACAGGAGATCACTGGATTTCTTCCATTCTCTTTTCCAGTTTCGTATATTTCTTGAAATTGTTCATGGTTTATTTAGTAGTTTTACTTTAAAAAAAAAAAAAACTCAAAAACTAGTATGGGTGTTTCTTCCCCCAGTGGATTTTAACACAGCTGCTGCAGGCTAGGGGGAGAAAAAGCCCACTGGAGAGGGATGCTCTACTAAAGTGAGATTGAAGCTGAAATTGAAAATTGAGAGCTAATCTTTGTGTACCTTTTGAATGGATGTATTTTTAAATTGGCAATTTGAAAAAGAATAAAATTAGTTCGAAAACCACAGTGCCATGGGGGGAAGCAAGTAGGGCAGGATTATTATAATTCTACCTAGATGCATTGCCCTGTTTGAGATTTGCTTACAGAACAATTTTGGTTTTAATGGGAAGAATTCTTATTGTTGAATTTGATTACCACTATGGAATTTTACTTGCCTTTGGTGGGCTACAATGGCAACTGTACAAAATGTAAAATTAGGGATGCAGGCACAGAGTCATTCTTCCTTGCTACCAACAGAAACTCTTGTGTCCAGAATGCAGTGGACTTGACTGAGAAACACCAAATAGCTGTGCTTCTGTCCTGTTTTTGTTTAGAGCTTGGGTCTTACCATGTTGCCCAGGCTAGCTTCAAACTCCTGGCCTCAAATGATGTTTCTTTATTTCAAATGTCCTTGGTGGTCTGAAGACGATTGGGAATTAATTTTTCACAATATTGAAGGACTACCTGGAATTGCACCTGGATGGCAATGTTATCAGCAGACCACCCATAACTTACCAATCACAAGGGTGCCTGAACATCCTCGTTTTGAGAACCTAGGGTCCTCTAGTTGGGATTGAAGTGGCTTTGCTGATCTATTCTTGGAAGTGTGGGTAGGAATATATGGACTCCTCAGAAATATTAGTCGTGAATAGTTTGAAATTCAGGAATCTCATATGTTGGGGGTAAACTGTTTTACAGAAGACATTCGCAAAATGGAAGGACAATAATGAAGATACAGATAAGGGAGGATGAGAGAAAAAGGCAGAGATGCCAAGGAAACTGAAGCATCTTTTTTTACGGCCTGTGAAGGAAGTGGAACCGGATAAGAAATTCACGGCGGGGGATAGAACTCAGGCCAGCTCCTTACCTGGATTTGCCCCTGGATGTTGCTGACCTCAACGCTGTAGCTGAAGTAGAAACCAATCTGTCTTGAGCTCAGTCATGTTTCTCTCCATCTGAGATCTGTTCTTGTGTACCTGAAACCTTTTCCCCTAAGACCATAAACTTTATATACACTGCTGTACTGTATTAGTTTTCTATAGCTGCTATAACGAATATCTATAAACTTAGTGGCTTAAGACAATACAATGTGTTATCTTACAGTTCTGGAGTTCAGAATTCCAAAAGGGATATCAGTGGACTAAAATCAAAATGTTGTCAGGGCCATGTTTCTTTCTGGAAGCTCTAGGGGAGAATCCATTTTCTTGTTTTTTCCAGCTTCTAGAGCTTGTCCATTTTCCTTGGCTTGTAGCTCCTTTCTCCATCTTCAAAGCCAGCAACATCGGGCCAAGTCCTTGTCATGCTACCATCTTTCTGGTTCTTTTAAAACCCTTATGATTATATTTAATCCACCCAATATATGGTCCTATTTTAAGGTCAACTGATGGCAAAACTTAATTCTACCCCCTACCTTAATTTTCCTTTGCCATGTAACCTCACCTATTCATAGGCACTGAGGATAAAGACATAGTTATCTTCAGGGGCCATTGCTCATACCTAAGGTGGAAATTTTTGATTCCTCAGTAATGGAGTCTGGAATCCCCAAAGAAGTGGCTGGACCAGATGTTGAGATGAGGAAGAGGATTTCTGACAGCAGGTATTAGAGAGGCTACTGGCACGGATAACACTATCTATCTAGCTTCTAATATAATTCAACATAAAAAAAACAAGATGGGAAATAGCACCTAAAAGGCGAACATATAAAGAGAATAAATGCATAAGAAAAGGATTTTTAAATCACACTGAAAACCTTCTTTCTTCCTTTCAATACCTTGTCTCCCCATAATTAGGTATAAAACATCAGATACATATTTACCCTAACTTCATCTCTCTCAGCCTCAGTCTCCACATCCATATGATGGGGGAAGTGTATCTGGAATCGCCAGGGTAACTGGTGATCCCCCTAGTAAGAAGGCAGACTGGTTAAGGGTTCAATAGTTTTTACACCGTGTGCTATATTTATTATAGGCATTGACTTAATTGTCCTAATTGATGAGCGCCCCAGTTTCCTTATCTGAAAACTGGGGATGAAAATAATTCCCACCCCACAGGATGGGAACAGCAGTTGACACATGCCTCTGATAGGTCCCTTCGTTCAAATGAGTCACCCCTCTGATGATCATTCTTTGCCTGGTGACCAATTCTCCCAGCTCTCACACAAACTTTCCTCCTTCCTTTTCTCTGCCCATAAGCGGGCATGGAATCCCCTTTCCCCAGTGGAACTTCCCTGGGCCATTTCTCCCTCTTTGTTCATTGGTGAGCTCCTCCTCCGCCACCACTCCCTCACCCCTCTCATCAGTGGTGTCTGCATTCTGTCTTCTAGACATATCGCCAGTCTGAAACTGAGCTATAGATCACTCACATGTCAACAAAGCCCTCACAGTTCTCATTCTCCGTAACTTTTCCACACATATGATTTGACACGAAGCCACCTTCTCTCCAGGTGTCATCACACTGGGTTTTAAGCCTGACCAACCCCCCTCACCCTGGATTGTAAACTCCAGTGAGATCAGGAAACAATCTGTTTCTCCCTTACTTCTGTAGACTCAGGGCCTTGGAATCTGGAACACAGTAGGCTTTTAACACCACCTAATATGAATGAAGAAACAAATAAATCCACTCATCAATCATCCCTCCCTGCAGCTGGGCTGCTAAAATTCTACTCTGGTCACTCAAGTGAGATGCTGATGGGAGACTACCATGTTCTGGGGAGGAGAACCAGCCAATCACAGAGCAGGCAGCTCTGTGAGGTCACATCAGGGACCTCCATCCTTACTGACTCTACGTCCATTCCATGAATAGGACCTGTTCCTGCTCTGCCATGGATTTGCTGGGTGACCTTGGAAAAGGCCCATTCCTCACAGTCCTCAGTTTCCTCTCCCTAAGGACCCAAGGAGAGGCACCCTGACCACTTGGTTCTTTGGGAGTTTTCCTTGCTGGGGTGGTGAAGGTGTAAATTCATCAGGGGACTCTCAGCCAGATCACAGCCACTGAAGAGTGACGGGAAGCAGGTGTTTTGATAGAAGAATCAAGGTGAGCATCCCAAGGCCTCACACCTGAGGAGTACTGTAGTCTAACCTTCACCTAGCACATTCCCTCCTAATAGTCAAGAAGGAAAGGGTTCCATGGTCTCAAATCTGAGAGGGAGTCGAATAGTTTCTACTCATTCCAATGAGTGGAGAAATGGGTTCTGGTGTTTTAAATTGGAGTAAGATGGTGAGATTCTGGCTTCTGACTTAGTCCCCATCAACAAGAGCTATGCCTGGTTTTATCCTGAATTACCAAGAGCAACCACATCATTCTACAAAGAGGATTCAGGTTGCTCAAATGCAAACTGGGATCCTAGCCTTACAATGCTTTCAAGTATCGGGCTCCATAGAGCTCCTGGCGTTCTCTGTGTACTCACTGTCCATGTGGGTGTGTCACCAGCTCACATCATCCCTTTCTGTAACTGGAATTCATTCCCTAATAGGAGGGATGTCTCCCAATTCATCCTATCACATCCTCAAATAAAAGAACTGGCTCCATGACCTTGAATGCCAATACTTATCTGGGCGTGCCAACTACTGTAATGAACCACTCCAAAGATCTCAAGAGATTGTATTGGCTGAAAACAGGACTTGCTTTTTTCTGATTCATGTTAGGTCAAATAGGTAGTGTCCGAGTATCCTGCATGCTAGGGTTCCACCATATTCACCAAAAAAACTCACCGATACTTTGGCATCATTAGTCAGCAGATAGCAAGGAATCGTAAAAAGGGTTGTGGGGGCCAAACCTGAAGTGGCATGTGTCACCCCAACCCCCATTCCCTTGGCCAGTGCTCAGGCCATGGGCCCACCTGACAGCAAGAGGAGGTGGGCAACACAGGCCAGCTGTATCCAGGGATAAAAGAAAATGGCTTTGGTGACCATTCATCTAGTCTGTCACAAGTCTCCTTCCACCATAGTTCCAGGTTCTTAAGCCACTTTTAACACTCCCTGGAAATAGCCAAGTTTATTTACTCATCTCCATAATGAGGGTGCCACACAAAGGAAGAAAGCACTTAAGTGGCACACCTCAAGAGATCCCCTCCTCTAAATCCCTAGCTAATCCCCCATTCCTATTCAGGCAGTTTTCCTGGGAAGCCTCCTTCTATACACTGCCAAAAATTGGTTCCCATTGAGGGCAGCTGTTCTTAAATTAACCAAAACAAGGCTTAGAGGGTAGGAAGCATTTGGAGAGACAGCTGATGGCTTCATTGAGTCAGAGGAAGCCTTGCTGCTGCTGCTGCTACCCTGCTGCCAAGCCTCTGCTCTCAACAGGCCGAAGGACGTAGTTCATGTTCCTTCCTCAGATCCGAACTTAGAGCTGTTTGCGAGTCCCGGAGGTGGGGGCTTCTGATGCCAGCCCCAGGAATCAACTGGACAGCCCTGAGGGGCCAGCCAAAGATGCCACATCCCAGAAAAAGAAAGGCATTTCTAAGAGACAAATGCAAAATTGTCAGCAGGATGAGTGCAAAGTTTTGAGATCAGTGTCACTTGTCTTGCTCAGAATTCCCCAAAGGGGTCCTGAAAAGTAGCTGTGAAAGAACTGAAGACTCAGTGTTGGCCGTTTGCAATATTTATTACCAAAAAAAAAAGGACATCTGTGAAAGGTCGCACTGTTCACATTGACACAGAATATGCAGGAGGCTCCCCAAGGCTACATATCACTCCCTCCCACATGGCAGGAGCTGCCAGGCTACTGGATGCTGTGAAAACACACAATCATCTTGAGCTACAGAGTGAGGGTTTTTCCAGGATCCAGGGAACACCTAGACATGGGGCTCTCAGAAGGCAAACTAAGGCCAGGACTGCTGGGGTGTGGCCAAGGTGTATGCAGAGTTGACCCTGATTGTAATAACAAAGGCAGCCAGGGTGTACTGTCTTGGTCAGCCTTCCAAGGGACTTCATATGCATTGACTAGTTTAGTCTTCCCAGCAACCCACTGAGGAAGCAACAATCAAGATCTTTATTACACAAATGAGGAAAGTATGGCTCGGACAGACTAAATCACTTGGATAAAATCACATAGCTGGTAAATAGTCAAATAGGGATCCAAGCCCACCTGCCTCCCAGCCCTTTCTCCTAGCCTTCATTCTATCTTAACCCCTGATGTGACCGTTGAGATAACACGATGGTCTCTGAGGGGATGCCTGGGTGGCCATCATCACCCATGGGTAACGGCTATGGTCAACTTTAATTTGACAACCAAGTTGATGACAATAGCACCAGTGCCATATGCCACTGAGGAACAGTCACCTGTGTTTTTTAAAAAGCCACTGCTCTGTCACCACGCAGTGGGTGAATGCCTAAGAGAATGGCACGACTTCAGGTCAGGTTGTGAGAGGCAGTGATAGCAGGGCATGCATGGCCTCCGCTCCGGAGCTGGAGAGTGAGCTGGTTCAAGGCCCAGCTCCGGGCAAGTTATTTAACCTCTCTGGGGCTCAGATTCTTCAACCATAAAATAAAGGTGGGGCAGGTAGTAAAAAATTCACTTTCAAAGATGATTTGGACAGATTGCACTAACCAGGCAAGTGTATCAGCTGACCTCATGGCACCCTCAATTTGGGTAATGTGAGGAAAGTGTTTTTGGGGGGTTTGTTGGTTTGTTTGTTTTTTGAGTCAGAATCTCATTCTGTCACCCAGGCTGGTATGCAGTGGCATGCTCAAAGCCACGGCAGCCTCGACCTGCTGGGCTCAGGCAATCCTTCCGCTTCAGCCTTCCAAGTAGTTGGAACTGTAGGCATGTGCCACCACGCCTGGCTAATTTTTTGATTTATTTTAGAGACAAGGTCTCACCAAGTTGCCCAGGCTGGTCTTGAACCCGTGGGCTCAGGCAATCCTCTCACCTCGGCCTCCCAAAGTGCTGGGATTATAGGCTTGAGCCACCATGCCCAGCCAGAAAATGTTTTAAAGGGGCTCTACAGAGGTGAGAACAAGATATAGGGAAACCATAGGAATAGTACTACAGTACCCCAGGACTAGTGACAGCCAGGGTCCGTGACTTCCCCTAAGAATGAGGGGAGGGCATGGTTACCAGAACCCCAGAGTAAAGTGTGTCAGCAAAATAATACCTCCCAAAGATATCTACATCCTAACTCTTGGAACCTGTGTCTGTGTTACTTTATACAGTAAAATGGATGTGCAGATGTGACTAACTTGAAGATCTTAAAATGGGGAGATTATCCTAGATTATCTGAGTGGGCCCAGTGTCACCATAAGGGTCCTTCTTTACAAGAAGGAGGCAGGACAGTCAGAGAAGGAAATGTGGCAACTGAAGCAAGGAGTGGTGTGGCCTGGAGCCAAGGCGTGCAAGCAGCCTCTAGGAGCTGAAACAGGCAAGGAGCAGATTCTCTCCTAGAGTCTCCAGAAGGAACACAGTCCTGCCATCCCCTGGGTTTTAGCCCCATGAGACCCATCTCGGACTTCGGAGCTCCAGAACTATAAGATAACAAATCTGGTCCAGGTTCAGAGGCTTAGCCTGTAATCTCAGCACTTTCGGGGGCCAAAGCAAGTGGATTGCCTGAGCCCACGGGTTTGAGACCCACCCAGGCAACTTGGCGAGACCTTGTCTCTACAATAAATCAAAAATTAGCTGGGCATGGTAGCACGTGCCTGTAGTTCTGACTAGTTGAAAGGCTGAGGCAGAAGGATCACCGGAGCCCAGCAGGTCGAGGCTGTGGTGGCCGGAAGCGTGCCACTGCACTCCAGTCCGGGCAACAGAGTGAGACTCCAACTAAAAAAAAAAAAAGATAATAAATCTGTATTTGGAGCCACTACATTTGTGGTGATTTGTTATAGCAGCAATAAGAAACTAGCACAGTGAGAACTAGGTGCAGAAGGTTGCTTGACAGGTGGTGTGGGCATCCATCAGTCAGGCCAGGAAACCTCGTTCCACAGAAGGGATGCAGAGGGAACAAAAGCCCCGGCCTTGCTCTGCTCCAGCCCAAGATCTCCTGTTGGGGCTTCCATGGGAAAGAACCCACCCGAAGCCAGAGGGAGCCATTGATGTCTCATCCATAGGGATCAGTTTTCCCAGCAGAGAGCGTGGGAGGAGGATGGAGAGCAGACTGAAGAGACAAACAAGAGACAACTGGCACAGTAGGGCCACGTGACCAAATGCTACATTGGTTAACATGTCATACAAGAGGAAGGGGCCACATAGGAGACCTGAGCTGGACCCATGAAGGTCCCACCCTTCAGCTGGGGACTGAGATTCACCCACCCTCAGAACAGAATCCAAGAAGACAAACTCACATCAGGGGTAAGGAGGAAGGAAATCTTTCCTGAGCTCCCTGGGAAGCTGTCTGTCAAGAGTCCAATAGCCATTCTGGAGACTAGCCTGTAGGGTGGCCCCACCCAGAGGCCACCACCCCTCATCCTGTCTTAAGCACTGGATCCTAGCCCTGGTCACCCCTCATGCCATGCCCTTCGTAGGTGAGATTCTGCTGGGTGGAGAGGGAAGCCCAGGGTCCCACGCATCAGCTGGGCTGGCCATCGCTCCTAGTTTTGTCTCTGGTCAATGGATACTGTCCAGTGTCAGATCTGGACATCCTGAGGTCCTGCCCTCAGAACCCAGCATTCACTCAGCTCAAACACAGCCCCAACATTAGCCAATACGGTGACCGTGCAAATTAGAAAATGGTGTCCCTTCCTCAAGACACATTCCTGCCATCTACTGGGAACTTGTAATAACTACACAGATCTGAGATACAAAACAATGAGGTAAGAGGGGGTGCTAGAATTGTGCTATGCACAACACCCACAGCCATAAGTGGCAGCCATTCCCCAATTTCATCCACTATGTTAAGGAATCTCCACTGCATCAGCATCTTTTATGACACCCCTTCTCTTCTTCCAATGCTGCTGCCTTGCCTGGACTATTGCAGTAGTCTCCAAACTGATCTGCCCCTTTCAGTGAAACGTCACACCTAAGGAAGAGACCCTTCTAAAATACTAGTCTGATCCTGCTTATTTCCCATGGAAGTCCTTCAGAGAGAGATCCCTCACTGCCATTCAAGATCCCCCAGATATGTCCCCATTTGTTCTTGCCAGCCATTTCTCACATGACTCCTGTCACATATGGGTTCATACAGGCTTCCACCCAGACTGTCTCTGAGTCCAACCCCGACCACAGATTGGCCCCAGACTCAGTGCCTGCTCTGACTGTCCCCTGTCTCCAGCAGGACAAATCCCAGGTCAAATGCCAAGTGAGGGGCCTAGCAAGCTGGGGCCATGTGATTGGCCACTCTGGTCTCACTTCAATTCCCAGCCTTCCCTGTCCCAGCTATGTCCCTGACATGTCCCTTCTCCTGTCTGAGCCCCTCTCATTGGATAGGGACAATGAGCCCCATCTGTAGAGACAGAGCCCCAGCTCAGGCCCCCACAGGTGGAAGGGAGCATTTCCTGACAATAAGGAGGGTTAGTGGTCCCTGGATGTGTTTGCCCTGGGTTGGGCAGGAGAGACATCAGGGACCAGGGCTGCAGAACTCTGAGGACCATTGGTCACTGCTCCAGTTCAGAGACTACCTCGGGTACCTCTATTCTGATGACCCAGAGAGAAGCTTGTGGTGACTGTACAATTAATACCCTAATTTGGGGTCGCTTTAACTCCAAAAGTCCTTCGGGGACTATTGAGAGATGAAGGAGGCATGGGAGAAAGAGTGGACAGTGGTTGATGAGGACCACAGCCTAAGCATTCCTGAGGGTGCAGATGATAGCACCCAGTGGGGCAGGGGTCTGGCAGAACCATCACTGTGAGCAGCTTGCCAGAATGGGGCCACTCATAGGTGTTTATAGCCCTGGGAAAATCGGTTTTATGAAATATCTATCTGTATTAACAATTTGAGTCACCCCAAATTCAGCATATCCCACCATGCCAACTGCCCAATCTTGCATAATCCCATGAAAGAAATCCCTGGTCAGCAGGAGCAATCTACTTTCTGGGCCTCCTTCCTGGCGCTGAGGTTCAGCCACAGGACTAGGATGGCCCCATGGATGCGAGTCTGCGCTCTTTTCATCTGGTTGACCCATGGTTGAAGGTGGGAAGGTATTAGAGGGATGGAGGATAAGACAGTGCCCCTAAGAAGCAGGAACCAGGGCTATTAAAGATGGAATTTTGTCCTCCCCCCAAAATATGTGTTGAAGTCCTGAATGCCAGTACCTATTTAGAAATAGCGTCTTTGCAGAAATAATCAGTTAAAATTAGGTCACTGAGGTGGGTGTTAATCCAATGTGACTAGTGTCCTTATAAAAAGAGGAAGTTTGAGCACAGAGACAATCATGAAAGGAAGACAATGAAAAGAGACACAGGGAGAAGAGGGCCATTGCAAGCAAGGCACGCCTGAGGCTACCAGAAGACAGTGAAGAAGTCCCAAATAGATCCTTCCCTGGCATCTTCAGAGGGAGCATGGCCCTACTGACACCTTGATCTCAGACTTCTAGCCTCCAGAACTGTGAGACAAAAGATGTCTCAGTTTGTGGAACTCTGATACAGCAGCCCTAGGAAACTAAGACAACGGCCCACACAGGTCTCAGCTTAGTTTGGGGGGGCCCTGATCAGAGGGCGTAAGGACCCCAGCCAGGCTGGTGCACCTAGAGCAGGGGCAGTTAGAAAAGTGCAAAGTGCCCCAAAGTGCAGAGGGCCCCAAGGCCCAGGGCCCAGTGCATGACCCCCATCCCACAAGCCTTCGTCTAAGGGCACCAAAGGGCCAGGAGATATTTCCATAGAAAGAGATACATAGGCATACACAGGGGCCTTGTGTCCACCTTCCAAGGAAAGTCCTCCCTACCCTCCCCTGGAACTTACTAGCCTCTGGGGTTAAGCCTAACAGAAAAGACCCACCTCTCTGCAGTCTCCATTGGGACCACGGTAACCCACCACCCCAGTCTGCATGGGATTGAGGGAGTTGCCAGGCCACAGGATGCTCGGTGTCAAAACCAGGAACATCCTAGACAAACCAGGGCTGGTTGGGCACCCTGCTAAGGACCTTCCCCATTTGCCTGGATCTCTCAGGGGGTTTGGGAGCTGCCACAGTCCCCCTCACCTTGCCCTGGAGGTACCTCAGGACTCTGCTCACTGCCCTAGTTCAGGTCACCCTCATCATCCTCATCTCAGCAGTCTCCCCATGGGTCTCTTCCTCCCCTCCTGTCCCCCTCACCCACTCCCACAATGGTCAGGACATCTTCTCTGAATATAGGTCTGGTATGCCACTGTCCAGCTCAAAGCCACCCCTGGCTCCCACTGCTCTTAGAAAGTTTGAGGTAAGATAATTGCCTGAGCCCAGGGGTTCGAGACCAACCTGCAACAGAGTATACTGTCTGATCATATATACATAAAGCTCAAGAACAAGTAGAAATAATTTATGGTGTCTTGAGTCCAAGCAGAATGAGGGCACCTGTTTATCCTAGAAACTGCCTTGTCCAACTTGGCGAGACCTCATCTCTACAGTAAATCAAGAAATTAGCTGGGCATGGTGGCTCATGTCTATAGTTCCAGCTACCTGGAAGACTGAGGTGAAGGGATTGCCTGAGCCCAGCAAGCCACTGCACTCCAGCCTGGGCAACAGAGTGAGACTCCAACTCAAAAATAAAAAGAAGAAGAAAAGCAACCAGAAAACCGGGTGTGGTGGTTCAAGCTTGTAATCCCAGAACTTTGGAGGCTGAGACGAGAGAATTGCCTAAGCCCAGGGGTCCGAGACCAGCCTAGGGAACATGGTAAGACCTCATCTCTACAATAAATAAAAAATTAGCTAGGAGTGATGACGTGCTTCTGTAGTTCCAGCTACTCGGAAGGCTGAGGCAGAAGGATCGCCTGAGCCCAGCAGGTCGAGGCTGCAGTGGCTGTGAGTGTGTCACTACCACTCCAACCTGGGCAACAGAGTGAGACTCCAACTCAAAAAAGAAAAGAAAAGAAAAGAAAAGCAACCAGAAATCATACGATGCCACCATCAGCCTCACTTATTCCACGAGCCTTCTTGCCATGTGCTTCCTGCCCTTTGCTTTGATCGCTCCAGTCCAATTCCATTTCCCCAGAGAGGTCACCCTTGTGCTCATGCTGGGGCAGGCCCATGACATGCTCTCCCGGCACCCTGGAGCCTTCTGCAGCACCCTCGTAACACCTGGAATGATGGTAGCTGTGGCTTGTTACAGTTTGCTGTCTGTCTCCCCAGAACTCACCAGGCTATTACTATTAACAATGCCCCCCCCAGCCAAAGACTACCAGACCACACCCTTAGGTGGACACATTGGGCTTCAAACCCCTGGCAGTGAGAGAGCACACATCATGGCAACTGTGGGGCATCTCAGAGAGAGGGTGTTAGAAAGAAACTGTTCTAGGATTTCGGCCGATGGTATATGGCCTGGAAGAGAGATTGAGGAAACAGGACTTTGCTCTGGGTGAAATGCTATTGAGAAGCAGGGGTTATTTTGACTAGGTGGCCTAATAAATCTCAGCAAGGTGAATGAACACCCAACCAAGCTGTCATTGGTAAAGTCTACCAGCTGGGAGAAGGTTGCTGGTGTTTGGGGGCTTGGACAATTTTCATGTTTTGCCGTGTTAAGATATAATTGCAGAGTGGTGTTGTTTTGGTCTTGATCCATCACAAAGAATGACCCTTTTGATATTGATGATCTGCAAAGTTGTTTGTGCTCAACAGGAGAAACCCGAGGTTTGCTGCAAGTGTCTGGCCAGCCCACAGGGATCAGGGGCTGCTGGTCCCGCTCTCACCATCATTTCCAAAGGGCAAGAACCAGATCTGTGTTGTCACTGAATACCCAGCGTCTAGCCAGTGCCTGACACTATGAAACTGGACCTATGAAAATATGCACTCATTCATTCAGCAGAACATCACACAACCATGAGGAAAAGCATGCAGCCACATGGTGAGTCTCATAGACTGATCATATATACATAAAGCTCAAGAACAAGTAGAAATAATTTATGGTGTCTTGGGTCCAAGCAGAATGAGGGCACCTGTTTATCCTAGAAACTGCCTTGTCCAAAAAGCAGCCACTAACCACAAGTGGCTACCGAGATCTTGAAATTCAGCTGGTCTGAACTGAGGTGTGCTCTGTCAAATACACCTCAAAGGATTAGCATGAGAAATAGAATGCAAAACATCTCACCAGTTTTTGCATTGATTACATAATAAACTAATATGTTTGCCATAATAGGTTAAAAATATATTGTTAAAAGTATTGCCACCGGCTTCTCTTTTGCTTTTTTAACGTGACTACCAGAAAACGTTTAAATTTTGGCTTGTGTTATGTCCCAATTGGACATCACTGCTGCCTACTCCTCCTGCCTAGGCTCAGACTGCACATGGCACAACTGCCCTACTGTCAGAGAACCTAGGAAACTCAGTGCATTTGTTTCCTGGGTGTGATGTAACAAAACTCTAGAGACTGAGTGGCTTAAACAACAGAAATGCATTATCTTACAGTTCTGGAGGCAAGAAGTCCAGGATCAAAGTGCCCGTAGGTTGGTTCCTTCTGAAGACTGTGAGGAAGAATTTGTCCGTACCTGTTTCCTAGACGCTGGTGGTTTTCTGGCAGTCCTGGGTGTCCCTTGGCTTGTAGATACATCACCCCAATCTCTACCTTTACCTTCACATGGCATTCTCCCTGCATATGAGTGTGTTTGTGACCACATGTTCCCTTTTTGTAAGGACACCATAATGATCTCATCTTAACTTGATCATCTACAAAGACCTTATTCCCAAATAAGGTCACATTCACAGGTACCATGTGTTAGAACTTCAGCGTCTGGGGCATAGGGAAACCTAGTTTATAATGGTTAATTTTATGTGTCGACTTGACTGGGCCACAGGGTACCCAGACATTTGGTTGAACATGATTATGGATGTATCTGTGAGGATGTTTTTGGACAGAATTAACATTTAAGTTGGTAGACTGAATAAAGCAGATTACCCTCCCTGGTTGGTGGGCTGACTCCAATCAGCTGAAGTCCTGAATGAAACACAAAAATGACCCTCCCTCAAGTAGAAGGGAAATTCTCCTGCCTGGCTGCCTTGTGCTGGGACATCGGTCTTTTCCATCCTTTGGATTGGAACTACATCATTGACTGTCCTGGGTCTCCAGCTTGCAGACTTTGGGACTTCTTAGCCTCCTTAATCATATGAGCTAAGTCCTTATTATATACATATATAAATCTCCTATTGGTTCTGTTTCTCTGGAGAACCCTGACTAATACACAATTCAATCCAGAATACTCAACGTGGAGAGGGCCCTTGAATGTTATCCTGAATCCCTTCCTTCCAGACAACAAAACATAGGCTGGGAGGAAAGGAACCTCATCCCAGTTCAGGCAGAGAAGTGGCGCAACCAAGTCCTGGCCTTCTGCCTCAGCACTCTTCCCCACTATGGTCCCATGAGAAGTCTTTGGGACAAGACATCTTCATCCTCTGGCAGCTCACAGCCCAGCTTACCACAGAGTAGGACTCACCAAGTAAAAACCTTGATGTGTCTATAGGGTAGACCTACATCCTTACAAAAATAACTCAAAGTTATTGGAAATAAATGATATTTTTTTTTTTTTTTGAGTCGAGGTCTCACTCTGTCACCCAAGCTGGAGGGCAGTGGCACAATCACAGCTCACTGCAGCCTTGAACTCCTGGGGCTCAAGTGATCCTCTTGCCTCAGCCTTCCAAATAGCTGGGACTATAGGTGTGTACCACTACCTTTAGCTACATTTTTTTTTTTTTTTGTAGTGACAAGTTCTCACTCTCTTGCCTAGGCTGATCTCAAACTCCTGGGCTCAAGCAAATCTCCTGCCTTGGCCTCCCAAAAATGCTGGAATTGCAGATGTGAGCCATGCCCAACCATAAATGGCATTATTTCTAAAGAACACATGCCTATCTGAATAATGGAAGTCAATGGAAGAGCTGGATTCACTTTACATGCATGGTCCACACAACCAATTGCACTGGGCGGCCATGGTGGCAGGCTGTCTCTCGGTGCTCCTCACACCCTGGGCTCTGTGCCTCTGAAGGATGTAGGGCCCCACCTCATCTCTCTGCTGCTTCTCTCTGTGCATCTCTCTTTTTTCTCTCGCATTTGCCAACTGACTTTCCCTATTTCTGAGACCTCAAGGCTGGACCTGTGACTGTTGTCTGCGCCTAGTATACCCTGCCTCCGTGCTGCCACAGAGAGAAGGCTCTGCCTCCATCTCCAGTGCTTCGCTCCTGACTCCTGTAGGAGAAGCTGGCAAGCCTGCGTGGGCCTCTGCTCCGCCCTGCATTCACCAGCCATGCCAGGGTGTGGAGTCTCCTTCCTTCCTTCCCAAGGGAGAGAGACCGGGAGCTGGAAGTGGGCTGCTCAGCCTGTCAGCAGGGAGGCACACACATCAGAAGCCTCAAAAGATGTGGGAGAAGACAGATGTGGGTGCGACTCTCTAATGCTACCAAACAGGAGATAAAAAGTAAGTGAGGCGGAAAGAAAATGTGATGGAAATACAGCTGCAAATTGCAAGTGGATTGTGGAGAGGATACTGGGTCAGAAGTCAACACATTTCATCCCCACTCTGGTTTCGCCAGTGACTCGCTATTGTGACTGTTCTCTGCTCTGAGCATTAGTTTCCCCCATCTGCCTCCGTTTCCCCATCTTCACAATAAGCTATGGGACTAAACTGTTCCTGAAGGCCCTTGACCTGTAAGCATCAAGATGTGCTTTTCAGAAAGAAATGAGCTCATTCCACCAACATTGCTGAGCCCCTGGTACGGGTCAGGCATAGTTCGAGCTGCTGAGGATACGGCGGTGAGCAAAACAGACGGAATGCTCTGCCCTCCAGAGACCGTCACACTCAGTAAAAGCTGCCAACCTCAAGACTGCTGAGGAAAGACAAATGCTCCACTACATCTTCAAATGATATTTTTATTGGTGGCAAGAGGAAAGGCGAGAATCTTTGTTCATCAGATTCTTGCACTAATGAGAATACCTGAAGTAATGGAGCGATTGTAATTAGGCCAGGAACTCTGCAGACTCAAAACCACCATAAATAAGAGTGCAGGTTTACCTAGCCTTTCCACTGAAACCCCGAGAGAGGAGGAATGGGGACCAGACTCCCTCCCAAACAGCAGGCGTCGTCACTCATGGACCATTCGATCAAGGTGAAGTTCAAGATGAAGTCTCCAGGCCCAGGGAGGAAGACTAGAAGTCAGGAATTCAGATGTCAGCCGTCAGAGAAACCAAACCCAGACTGCTGCGGCATTGAAATGCTGACAGATGACATGGTAAGAATCTGTCATTTGAAGGACATGAGGACATAGGTAAGGCCCTGGTGGCACCTCTCTTCCAAGCTCCCCTCACCCCAAACTACTGTGGAGACCCCCTAGGAACAGTGGTCTTGCAGGAAATTAAAAGAAACACATGCTCTGATCTAGGTAGTTCCTCTTGTCTTCACAACTCTGCCACTTAGTTGGGCATTTGACCTACAGGAGGAAGGACCCCAAGCTTTGACTCCAACCCATGTGCATCAATTCTGGGCTTGGCCACTTGCAGCTGTGTGACCCGGGCAGGCATGACCCTTGCAGAGCTGAATGGAGGCTACGATGACCACCTTGAGGTGGGGAGGTGGCACTCAAAAAGGGGTGCTGTTGCTAGGTCCCAGTTCTCGCACCAAGCCTTCAGCAGAGGCAGCTGCAGGTGAAATTGTTTCAATGTGACGAGATTGCCTGGGCATTTCACAGACAGGGAGGTGCCTCGGCCCCTGTGACAAGCAGTACCTAGGCATGCACCATACTCTGCCGCCATGTCTTCAACCCCCAGATGCACACAAGCCCTTAGCCCTCACTTCTGGTTAGCCTTCTCACGGTAGGGGGTTTTGTCATGGAAGGCTGCAGCAGAACGTGTGAGAGGTGTTCGTGCCCCAGGGAGCAGGAGGATGCCAGGCCTAAAGCCCATTTGTGGCATTTGGGCCCGAATTCAAATCCTGGCCCTGCTTGAGGACCCGATGATGCTAGGCGTGTTCTCAACCTCCTCAGCTCCACCGTCCTCCCTACAGCCTGGAGGAGGCTTCACACCTGATCAGGCAGGGTCCCAGCCCCTCTCAAATAGGGTAGCCACAGAGGCAGAATAAAGGTGCAGGAGGAGATAGAAACTGGCAAGGAATGGTGAGGACCAGGGATTGGCGGGAGTGGCAAGCTACATTAAGGCTGCAGGGCCCGGGGGAGGCACTGCCACTTGGAACCACTAAGGGCTATGGCCCGGGGTACCTGTTGGGACCACAGTTCCAAGAGCATAGCCACTGCCAAACCACAGCCCAGCCAAGAGCATATCGGAGAATCAAATGCCCAAAAGCCCTCCTCCTCCCACGAGCAGGTCTCCTGCTGGTGCCTCCTCTCAGCCAAACCCAACTGCGGGGCAGATGGCAAGGGAGCCAGGACCCATGTGCATGCTGAGCCTCTGGCACTCAAAGGGGAACAGAGGACAGAGTAGGACCAACAGAGACAATCCGGCTGTGGCAGTCTGTGGAATGTCCCCCAAAACATGCCCACATCCTAACTCCACAAGCTGTGCCTAGATGACCTTATATGACAAAGGGACTTTGTAGATGTGATTCGATTAAGGGTCTTGAGGTGAGGAAGCTATCCTCAGAGGGGCCCAATGTAATCAATCAATCACAAGGGTCCTTATAAGAGACAGGAGGGTCAGAGACACACAGAGGCTCTGTGATGGTGGAAGTAGAGAGACACAGAGGACTTGGAAGATGCCACTTTGGTGGCTTTGAAGGGGCTGCAAGCCAGGGAACACAGGCAGTTTCAGGAAGTGGGAAAAGGCAAGAAAACAGATTCTCCCCTAGAATCTTTGGAATAACACAGCCCTGCCAACCCATTCTAAGATTTCTTTTTCTTTCTTTTCTTTTCTTTTCTTTCCTTCCTTTCTTCCTTCCTTCCTTCTTTCCTTCCTTCCTTCTTTCCTTCCTCTTTCCCTCCCTCCATCCCTTTCTTCCTTTCTTTCTTTCCTTCTTTTTTACTTTTTTTTGAGTTGGAGGCTCACTCTGTTGCCCAAGCTGGAGTGCAGTGGCACAATCACAGCTCACAATGGCCTCAACCTCCTGGATTCAGGTAATCCTTCCATCTCAGTCTCCCAAGTAGCTGAGACTTGAGGTATGCACCACCACACCCAGCTAATTACTTACTTTTTTGGTAGAGATGAGGTCTCACTATGGTACCCAGGCTGGTCTCGAACTGCTAAGCTCAAGCGATCCTCCCACCTCGGTCTCCCAAAGTGCTGGGATTACAGGTGCAAGTCACCACACAGGCCCCATATTAGGATTTCTGACCTCCAGAACTGTAGAAGAATAAATTTGTATCAAGTCTTTAAGTTTGTGGTAATTTGTTACAGCAGCCATAGGAAACTCACAGACTTGTGCAATACCCAGGGGGCTCCCTCAGACAACTCAGTCCCCTTACTACCCTCTCAAGTGACTCCCTGGTCTCAGGGTCCATGTCACCTCCAGTGAGGACAGAAGGCAGAATTGTGGCTCACACCTGGGATCAAAGGCCTAGGCTAATCAGTATGATTCTCAGAGGGAGGTATCAGGTCAGAGGGGGCAGCAGAACCCTCACAAGCACCTCTCATGTTGCCCCCTCTAACTGTTCATTCCCAAACAAAGGCTACTAACATGCTCCCAGATATGTTTTACTTTTGTCTCCTTTCCTTTTTTTTTTTTTTTTTTAATATATCATATCCATGTATGGACTGTCTGGTGAAGGAAGCAGCACTGCATAGTACAAAAAGCCCCAGCCTAGACATTTGGAAACCTGATGCTAATTCTGGATCTACCCCAGCTTTGGAGTGGGATTTAGCACTCTCTCTCAGTCTCAATTTCCTCATCTGCGCAAGGGAATGGGACTGAGTTATCTCTGAGGTCCTAGTCTGCTGGCCGTCTGATTCCATGGTTCTAAGCACCTCTGTTGCCAGCTTGCCTGATCTAGCGACCTTGTAGGGGTCAGGGACAAGAAGGACTCGTGGAGAATCGCCACATCCAGAGCCCAACGCTGTTTCCCGTGAGGACTTGCAGAACCGCATCTCCCGGCCCAGAGACCACAGTTGGCTTGTTCTCTGCTTCCCCCTGCTGGCCACCTGAAAACAAAACCCTCCAGCTACATCCCTGAGAAAGGAGCCTCTGGGGATGGGCCCTGCAGCCTCCTGCATCTACCTGCCAGATCTGGTCAGCCAGACCTTCCTCTGAGGCTGGTTTGGAGAGGCTGCCTGTGTCTCTCCCATGCCTGCCTCCCATCGTCTCTGCACTAGTAAGAAGGGGTGTGAGATACAGTGGTTTCTGAAAAGTAGTTCTATTGGCCCATTCTCTTCCTGAGGAAGACAGTAACAATAGGATAAGGAATCCCTGCACACACTTTCTCCAGAGTATAGTGTGCCACACGATTGATGTCCTGGACTGGCACGTACACACATGTTCTCTTGCTCTCTCTCACTCTCTCTCGCTTGTTCTCTTTCCCTCTCTCTCTCTCTCTCTCTGTTTTTTCTTTTTTCTTTTTGGAGTCAGAGTCCCACTCTGTTACCCAGGCAGGAGTGCAGTGGCACAATCATGGCTCACTGCAGCCTCCAACTCCTGGGCTCAAGCAATCCTCCTGCCTCAACCTCCCTGGTACTACAGGTGTGCATCACCAAACTCAGCTAATTTTTTAATTTTTTTTGTACAGATGAGGTTTGTTGCCCAGGCTGGTCTCAAACTCCTGAAATCAAGCAATCCTCCAGCCTCAGTCTGCCAAAGTGCTGGAATTATAGGCATAAGCCACCGTGCCCAGCCCTATCCCTCTTTTTTCCTGGGCTTGTGAATATCCTGGGGCATCAGAAGGGGAGCTATTCACACAGGAGAGTCGGACAGGACTAAGCAGGGATGCATTCAGGCATCAGTTCTGCTGTGTGTGTGTGGTGGGGGGGGTGTCTGCAGGCCACATACTGGCTGCAAATGAGGTGTTCTCTCACTGAGAAAGGGCAGCCGGTAGAACAGCTGCATATGGAAAATGGGCAGGACAAGGGAGTCCAGGAAGTCTGCTGGCCATAGTCCCTGGCCCTCAAATAACGCCCCTTATTGGGTTCTTTATCTGCTTCTGAGCAACACTCGAGCTTCTGGCTGCCCAGACACCACCCAGGCCTCTCTCTCCGGGCAGTGCTGCCAGGAGGCGGCAGGCGAGGGTCCCCTCTACTCCCTGCCCCCAGCCTCCCTCCCTGTTCTACCCTCTCCAGATCCTCTGGCCTCAGAACACTACTGCCTTGCTGCTTCTTCTCCAGGTCATCTTATCCCCTCCCTTTGACCTCCTCTAAAACCCCCTCTCCCGCCTGGCTCCTTCACACTATACCCGGATAACCCACTGGACAGCAAGCCTGCAGCATTCTAAAATTAATGCCCCTTTTCTCCAAGGTGGGGAGGGAGGGCTGCTGCTTCAAACCTTCTAGAAGAAAGAAAGAAAAAGAAAAGGTGAGAAGAGAAGAGAAAATAAAATGCTGCCATGTTAAAATATACGCTGCCACTCCAGATGTCAGGAATATCCTCATTCTGGGGGGTCCAGGGGTCATGAAATTGGAGCCATAGAAAAAGAAATGCAATCAAAGCACCACGGGGCCCTGCAGGGAAACATACTTACACGGCCATAATCATGTAAATGCTGTTTATTGATTCTTAAATTTTACACTCAGCCTATGGACAAAGTGCCGAAGACTTAATTTTGGTTACAGAGCAGAAGACAGATGTCAACAACCGGGATGACGGGAAAGAAGAGCACATCAGACGGTTAGGACCAGTTACATGCTTGGGGAGGCCGGCTGGGTGGTGACAAGGTCTGGTCCTTGGACAGGGTCTGAAGAGAAGTCGGAGAAGGTGTTTGCAGGGGACTGTGTGGCTCTGGGCATGCTCCCTCAGCCCCCAACTGCCTGGCCCCTGCACACCTGGGAAGTGGGGGAGGATGTCGCTGATGGGCTTCCATGTCCCCATAGCACTCTTCCTTCTTTAGGGAGGAAGAGAGGGGTGGGGAGAGGGAGGTGGGAAGGGAGGGTCCCAGCGCTGCTACCCTCATCTACACGGTAGGGGGTCCCCAGGCCAACTAAAGTCAATGAGATTCTAGAGAGTTCTAGGCGTGGTGTATAAAGTTACAAAAATAACCAAGAGGTGGCCCCAAAATATAACTATCCAAGATGGGAGAAAGGAAAGGGATGGCAGGGGTGAGAAAGGGTCAGAGCATCAAACCCTCATTTGTCATTGACTTGGGGCAAAAACGACACATGGAGAAACTCTGATTTTAACCTATGACTTGGGGAGAAAACTACCAGAAGAATAAAAAAAAATGGAGTCAATTAAAACCGCTGGCGTGGGCTAAGGGAAGGATACCTACTGTTATTCCTAAGCTCCTTCTGTGCCCGTTTGATTGTTTTAACCTTGGTATGTCTGACTTTGATTTCAACAATGAGCCTTAAATTTTAAAAAGCAACACCACAATCCTTGTCAGTGGAACCGGCACGGACCAGGCCATCTGCTCCTTGCCTGGGAGCCAGGATGGCTGCCGGCCGCAGGGGGCCAGTGCGGCGGCGGGTGTCCGGGGGACAGGGGCGGCTAGGGGTCCTCCGAGGGCGGCTCCGAGGGCGGCTCCGAGGGCGGCTCCGAGGGCGGCTCCGAGGGCGGCTCCGAGGGCGGCTCCGAGGGCGGCTCCGAGGGCGGCTCCGAGGGCGGCTCGGCTGCCCCCTGGCGGCCGCCCGCGCCCTGGCGCAGCATATTCCGGCAGCGCAGCCGCTCCTCCTCCTGCTTCTCCGCCATGCGGTTCTCCAGCAGCCGCAGCTCCCTGCGCACCGCCTTCTGCATGGACGGCTCCAGCTCCAGCACCTTCCCCAGGTCCGCCTTGGCCTCGGCCTCATTCCACACCTCCGCGTGAGCCCGGGCGCGCACGTAGTAGGCCTTCACGATGCCTGCGGGAGCACCGAGCTGCACCCACCTGCCCAGTCCCAGACCGACCCCCGCCCGGCTGGGACTCCCCAGCTTGCAAGACACGTAGCCCTGCCCATCCGTGACTCCCCGGGCCCCCTGGGCCTCAGTTTCTTCAACGGTAAAATGGAGATGATGACAATAGCAGTACCGGCCGGGCATGGTGGCTCATGCCTGTAATCCCAGCACTTTGGGAGGCCAAGGCAAGAGGACTGCTTGAGCCTATGAGTTCGAGACCAGCCTAGGCAACATAGCGAGACCTTATCTCTACAAAAAAAAATAATAATAATAAAATAAAA
>CAUYQG010118042.1:0-27172 GCA_963574415.1 Tarsius wallacei | reverse complement strand
GGGTCCAAGAATGGCAAGACCAGCAAGAAGATCACCATTGCTGACTGTGGACAACTCTAATAAATTTGACTTGTTTTATCTTAAACTACCAGATCATTCCTTCTGTAGCTCAGGAGAGCACCCCCTCCATCCCATTTGCTCACAGTATCCCTATAATCTTTGTGCTCTCGCTACAATTCTTTGGGTTCCATATTTTCCTTATTTCCTTCCACATCTAGTTGGATTGCAGAGAAATAAAAATGAACAACAACAATAACAACAAAAAAGAGCGAGATCTTATGTGAAATCCTAAGTTTGGACCAGTTTGTTTTGCTAAGCATAGCAAATGCACCTTGGAAATGCACATTTATCAGCAAGTTTTGCTGATCCCAGCTGAGGATATTGAGAGAATAAATGCGACTTGCACAGCATATCCATCACCACTCCAAGAGAAGCTATTGTAAGCGCGTCCCTGGAGCCCCAAGTGACTCCTGTAAGCAGGGGACGCCCTCTTCCTCAGTATGACCAGAGTCAGGGGTTGACTGGTTCATGGACATGTTGGTTACAGCAGAGAATTCAGTTATTAGCACATGCAACCTTAAGCATTTACTTTGGGTGGATAAATACACGCTCAGTGACCTGTCCTTTGATGGATAATCAGGACTTTTTCTCTGAGTATGCGTTTCTCTTAGATGTTCTGTGTTGTATTTTTAATATATCACACTTATTTTATAGTCTTCCCATATCCAGTTCCATTTTCCTGGGAAAGAAGTGAGAATATAAAGGTGCTTGCAAAGTCATCTGTGAAAAAAAAAATCTTTCTAGATTTTTATGATATTTTTTCATATTTAATTCAACAATGCCTTTTCAATTTTTCACCACTAGCAAGTCTTCCCAAAACTTTCACTCGTTCTTTTCAATTTAACACTCACATTTAATTCATTTTTATAATACTAATCAGATTTATATTGTTATAATAAAAGTATGAAGGTCAATGGATTTGAGAACAAACGCAAGTGACTCTGCAGATGCACGGCTGGTCAGGTGAGGAAGCTTGTGGTGACTGTGGTCCCCCGCTGGAGTGTTCACATGCTGTGAACCCAGTCGCTGTATTGAAAGGAAGCCTTGGTGACTCAGGGTTAGCTCAGTGAGTCAGACAGATGCAGGTGGGTTAGGGGGCCTCTGGTGTTTCCATTTCTTTGATCATAAGCTCCTGGAATGAAGTGACTGACTGAGTGTCATGCACCTTTGTTTTTCCTGTGTACCTAGCACAGTGCCTGGACATCATGGACACCAAGCATTTGTTTCTTCGCTTCAATTATTGTGTTGACAAAATGTAATTGTCCTAACAAGAAACTGTTTCCTCTAAAGGAATGAGTGCTGGTTGCATTTTGCTGTTTTTTTCCCCCCATGCTCCATGAGTAAATAGGCAATATTAACATCTTGTTTGTGTATCCTTTTGATTGCCATTTGGTCGACTTGAGCCTGTGAAATATTTATGCACAGTTTTGAGGAGATCTGATCTATGTTGAAAGCTTTAGAATTATCTTGGAGCCATCTTGAAGCCACTGCAAATTGCAGGTACAGTCACTGAGAGTCTAGAAATCAAAACGAATGACTCGGGTGATATTTGATACACAATGTCAAAACGTATTTGTATGACTCCCTTGAATATAGCATTGAAAAGGGGTAGGCAGCTCTTGATGGATTATAAGACTTTTACTTTATGCTTGCTTTCTATAAACTTGCCTCTGTGTTTTATGAATACAGAGTGTGGTGTTCCTAGTTTTAAATGTCAGAAAAAATCAGGCTTATTATCATTTTTTAAAGTTCTCTCCTTACCCACTGCCCTATTTCTCTCTCTCTCTGTTCCCTCAGCTGGACCTGATTAAACTCTTTCATAATTGTGTCTTTTCAGATATATTTATACGTCTCTAAACAACATGGCATGTTGTTATTTTCCAACATTCTGTTTCCGCTGCAATCTGTCTTCCTACTACTACAGAAAGTGAGAATTGAGCTCTGTGACTTCATGTCTGTCTCCACCCCTTGTTACACACATTTTCCCTCTCTCTTATTCTTCCAAAATTTATGTCACATGTTTTTATTAAGTATTTTATAGCTATGTAAATATTGTTCATAGATAAGCTAGTTAATGTACTGTGATTGCATTTATTTTCTGATGTGTGTGCCTGTGTGTGTGTGTGTGTGTGTGTGTGTGTGTGTGTGTGTCCAATAATTGTTTTATTTTTCTCATTTATTTATTTTCCTCTGTAACTACCACTGATTCAGAGCAAACTTTCTGGGAGATCTTATGGGCTCATCTCAACAGGGTCAAATCCACAAAGGACTCAACAGTCTTTACTTTCTCTTGAGAGATGCCCCTCTTGGGCCCACCAGTCATGGCCCAAGGGTGGCTACCCTGTAACTGCCTCACTGTTACTCTCAAGATTTCTCCCCATCGTCACTAGGAATTACCTCTGCCTCTCTCCTCTGGGCCCCCTGATCTCCAAATCTCAAGTCTCATTATTTCCCATAGAGATATCTTTCAGTAGCTTCTTGAGAAAGACTGATGGAGAGGTAAATTCCTTCACATCTTGACTGTCTCAGTCTTTCTTCCCCCCACGTGAGCGATCCTACAGCTGGTTGTAGAATTCGAGGTTGAAAGCGTGAATTCTGCTCCAATTTGCCCTTTGAGAAGTCTAGTAACCTCCATGCTGTCAGTCCCTGGCATCTGCCTGGTTATTTTTGAGAGGCTTCCTTATTTTTCTGTCTACATTGCGTTCTGAAGGGTCCTGATGTTGTCTTGGCATGGGCGTTTCTCGTTCATTTGTGCTGTGCGTTTAGTCTTTTAATCCAGAAGTGCGTGTCCTTCAGTGCTGCAACATTGTACTTTGCTGTTTCCTGGGCCGTTTCTGACCTGTTTTCTCCCTTTTCTGTTTCTGGAACCCTCACTGATCAATGTTGATTCTCCTGGATGGATTCTGTGCGTATATTTTTGGTCTCCAAATTTCCATCCATTTGTTTTACTTTTATACTCAGGTATTTATTTCTTCAGCATTTTTATTGGGTTATTTTTGAGCTACCACTATTTTAATTTCTAAATATTCTTTCCTGTTTTCTGAAAGTTTTTGTATATAATTTCCTGATGAAATTACATAGGTATGGTATCTTCACTAGCTTATGTCTGAAAATACACATACACAAATAAGCATACACACACTTAAATTTAGTATATTTTTCAATCGTGCTGTTTCCTTCAAGGTTTTTGATTTATTTTACAGTTTTGCTTATCTTAATATTTCTTTCATAATAGAGACATTTCTCAAATGTAGTCCTTGACTGTCCATTTGTATTTGAAAATGAAGTACACAAAGGCTGATGGAAAATAGTGTGTGTGTCTGTGTGTGTGTCATGTGTCTCTGTGTACATATCTCTGTGTGTCTCTGTGTGTGTATTTGTGTGATATTTGTGTCTGTGTGTCTCTGTGTGTATGTCTCTACATGTCTGTATGTATGTCTGTATGTGTACCTGTGTGTGATGTGTGTCTGTGGGTCTCTCTGTGTGTGTCTGAGGGTGTCTTTCTGTGTGTCCCTGTGTGTATATCTCTGTGTGTGTGTGATGTCTGTATGTTTATACGTATCTCTGTGTGTCTCTGTGGATATCTGTGTTTGTGTGTGTCTCTGTGGGTATCTCTGTGTCTATGTGTGTATCTCTGTGTCTCTGGGTGTGCCTGTGGTGTGTCTCTGTGTATGTCTCTGAGTGTGTATCTGTGTGTCTTTCTGTGGGTGTCTTCGTGAGTGTCACTAAGTGTTTCTGTGGTGCTTGTGTGTGTGTGTCTCTGTGTGCTTGTGTGTTTCTGTGTGTCTCTGTGAGTATGTGCATGTGTGCGCGTATGAAGAGAGTCGTCAGTGGGTAAATGAACAGCTATTTGTTGTTTCTTTGGGGAAGGACATCCAGATGCCAGAGTCGAGGTTTTTTCTTGGTTTCCCCAGATGCACCCTCTACTCACACTCCCGTGAGTGTGGTTGGTATGTGGCCAGTTTCCAGTGCAGGGCTTCACCCTCGCTCTGGCTGGCATCACTGAACCGTCCAGAAAGTGACCTCCCGAGGGGAAGAGCACTGTACTGTGTGATTAGACCCTGGAATCTGAGAGTCTTGACTTATTTCCATGGACCTCAAAGCAGCTCCCTGCACCCTAGATCCCAGGGCGCCTGTAATAACATCCCAGGCCCAGCAAGAATGGTACAGATGAGTCTGGCCTCCATTCTTCCGGTAAACCCCCTTTTCCCACCTGGGGGGAAGTTCCTCTGTGTGACTAACTCACGTCCCTTCTTCTCACCTCTCTCCTCTTTCCAAAAGCTGCTGACTCTTGTCTTCTGAAGGATCGTCTCCTATTCTCTGCAGGCGTCTGTGTTTACCCTTGACTTCTTTGCGTTCATTTTAGTGAGATATGGGGAGGGAATAAATGAAGACCACCACAAGGGCTTCTTTCCTCCCCAGTAAGAGGGAACTGCTCAGCATTGGTTCTTTAGGTGCAAAATGGGCTGTACATCAAACGATCCATTGATCAGTTCTGATAGTTGCTTAACAGTATTTTAACATCAGAAGTTACTTTCTCAAACTTTTAAAGCCACTAGAGCCATTTATCATTTCTTATAACCTGATAAAATGAAGACTGAACTCCCATAAGATGAAAGCAGTTAATTTAGAATAAGCAACACGGTTGCTTTTGAACATTGTGCTTCAGATTATGCCTGTGTATCTTATCTGTTCTATAATAAGATGTTTTAATGCACATCTGATTCCCTTCCTCCTCATAGGTATTTGCATTTCAAGCTTTGTTTTCTTTATCTGATTACCCTTATAAAATATTCCCTTTAGCAGAGATTAGACATAGTTTATTACTTATTTTCTGAGTGAATGAGATTTCATAAATGTTGGAAGTCTATTTGAGTAATACAGTCGAAATACGTCTGTATACATGTTTGTGTAATTCTGAGCATAACTGTTGGTGAAAATATATAATTTTTTTGCAGATAAAATATATTAGGGGTCTCTTCTTTTCAAATAATGTTTGAATTATAAATTTGTGCTTATAACTTTATGATGCCTTCAAGGAGGCAGTGTTGTCAGTGGAATAACTGGGTACAAGTTTGCTTTTATGCTGCTAAGGAAATGCAACTGCATTAGATAAGAATATATGTTTTAAATGATGGTGAAAGTTAAATAAGAAGGCACTGAGTTGTGTTTGTGTTCTAACTTAAATAAAAAACAATATTTACTCAGCTTTCTTTGAAACAACGATTTCAGGGGAAATTTTTACTGAACAGGCAAAAATGATGACATTCATATATATATGTATTTATTTATTTATTTATTTAAAACTGGTTGTGAAATTTTGTTTTTTAATTTTAAAGATATGGGGTACAATTCAGGGTTAGGGTTAGGTATACAAATGTTCATTATGCCGGTACCTTTGTTGATGAGGTGTGTCCTTCCCTCCCCTGGCAGTTTCCCTAAACTGTCAACCCCTTTCTTATAGTATTATGATCATTGTTCAAGGTCCACTTATGAGTGAGAACATATGGGTACTCCGTTCTTTGTTTCTGTGATAGATCACTGAGTAGGATCGACTCTAAATCCATCCAAGTTGCTGTGAAGTCCATATGTTTGTCCTTCTTTATGGCTGCATAATATTCCATTGTATATATGTATCACATTTTAAAAATCCAATCCAGCTTTGATGCAGCACGGTTGGTTCCATGTTTTTGCTCTTGTGAATAGAGCGACATTCATATTTCTAAATAGAATCAGTAACCGGAAAGGTAAGCAATTTCACCTCAGTGACCTGTTTTTGCCATGCTTTTCAACTACTCAGATTTTGGCTTGGGCTGAGTGTAGCTGATCATTCAGTTGTTTCTTGAATTGAGCAGAAAGCTTAGTCTATGCTGAGGAGGATGGGTAAACTGAGAGTTTAGTTCACTTTGGTATACCAAACAGTAAAACATCAAAGGTTACATCATGCCTTCCTAAGTCCACACCCAAACCTTCAGCCCTGTGTGTATGTTACCTTAGATGGCGGAGGGGACATTGCAGACATGATTAAATTAGGGATCTGGAAATGGGGTGTTTAGCCTGGGTTATCCATGAGAGCCCAGGAATGTGACCACAGATGCCTTTATCGGAGGCTGGAAGAGGGACGTAAGACCACAGAGGAGGGAAAGGCAACATGACACTATAGCAACTAGTAATCTGCAGATGCCGTACTGCTGGCTTTCGAGACAAAGGAAGGGGCCAGGAGCCAAGGAATGCAGCTCTCAAAGCTGGAAAAGGCAAAAACAAGCAAACAACAACAACAAAAAGCAAAACGCAAGAATTCTCTTCTAGAGTTTCAAAGGGAGTTGATCCTTCCAACAGTGTGGCTTTAGCTCAGTGTAGCTAATTTCAGACTTCTGGTTTCGAGAGCTGTGAAAGAATAAATTTATTCTTTCTTTCTTCTTTTTTATTTTAGGCTCTCACTCTGTCACTGAGGCTGGGCTACAGTGGCATGATCACAGCTCATTGCAGCCTGGAACTCCTAGACTAAAGGGATCTACTCCTGAGTGGCTGGGATTACAGGTGCATGCCATTGTACCTGGCTAATTTTTTGTAGAGATGGGGTCTTGCTATGTTGCCCAGGTTGGTCTCCAACTCCTAGGCTCCATGATCCTCCCACCCAGGCCTCACAGAGTGCTGGGGTTATAGGCATGAGCCACTGTACCTGGCCTAGAATAAATTTGAATTAAGTGTGATTTGTTTTATCAGCAATAGAAAATTAATATATCCAGTTACTCCCAAGCCACCACAAAAACTTACAAAACCAAGAAACAGAAAGATGAAGCCACAAAGCCATATTTCCCTCCAGCCATAACCTAGGTCTGTGCTACAAAAAGATTCTTGTGTATTTGCAGAATGTTCCAGCTGCTGCTATTTTTGCAGAAAGGTTTCTGAGGGGTTTCCATGAGGTGGAATATTTATCGCAGAAGGGTTCGTCAACGTTATCAAAGGTAGCCAAGCTTGGAAGTATCGTTAGGTTCAGCAACAGAACAATTTTGTTCTAATCCCTCCTGGAATTGTCCTTTCTGTTCCCTGTTCTCCTAGGGGAAATGAAATGAATTATATAACATTGTAATTATGGAGGAACTTTGGGCTAATTTGTTTCCTGACTTTTGTAGAGACGGCTGTGGTACTTATTTTTTCCTGTAAGTAGCCATGGAGGAAAACAAAAAAGGAAATGCATGATTTTTATGAGAGAGAGGTTGAACTGCAAAACACTTTATGAAGCTGAGACTTCAAACGTGTGCTACTTACAAATTGCATGCAACATACATATACCAAACAAGCCCAGGGATAATCATTTCTTTTGAATATGACAAACCACCCTGACACTTACGAGCCTAATAAACCACCCCGACACTTACAAGCCTAATACAGCAAGCATCAATTTACTCATTGTTCTGCAGTCTGGGCTGGGCTCAGTCGGCAGGTTCTTTTGCTGGTCCTGCTGCTGGTCCTGCCTGGGCCTGCTCCTGCAGCTGCAGACATGTGGCAGTTCAGCCGGGGTTGGCTGGCCCACAACAATCCCACCCCTGTGTGCCTGGCAGCTGAGGCTAGCTGTGGTGCCTGGTTCTCCTCTGCCTGGGCTCTCATTTTTCAACAGCCCAGATGAAACGTCTTCATGTGGTAGGGGGAACATTATTTCAGGAAGGCAAAACAGAAGCTATAGGTCTCCCAAGGCTCGACCTGGGACGTTACACAGTGGCACATCCGTCACACTCTCCTGATGAAAGCACATCTCAAGGCCAGCCCACTGTCAAGGGGTGGGGGGAGAGAGCGTCCACTTCTCAGTGGGCAGAGTGAAAAGGTCACACCAGAAAGGATGTGGGTCAAGAGCATGCAGCTCATTTGGGGATGTCATCTGCCACACATTGTTAATACACAGGTCTTATCTTTCCCTCAACAATGTGGGTGTTCCTGATTTATCTATTTTTAATCAGTGATGACTAATGGTGGGAACGGTAGGCATGGGGAAAGCATCGTGGAAATTTGGTTGGTATATTCATATCACTTTGATATTTGAGGGTGGACAGAAATGTACATTTGCTTCTTCTTGTTATTGTTTTTTTCATCCCTTTCAAATACATTATTTGAATATAGAAATTATAAAACCAAACAAGCCCAGGGATAATCATTTCTTTTGAATATGACAAACCACCCTGACACTTACGAGCCTAATAAACCACCCCGACACTTACAAGCCTTACAAAAAGATTATTGTGTATTTGCAGAATGTTCCAGCAGCTGCTATTTTTGCAGAAAGGTTTCTGAGGGGTTTCCATGAGGAAAACCAGTTTCCCCTCTTCTATTTGAATATGGAAAATCCTGTGAGCCATTCAAATTATTTGATAGGAATTATTGAAAACCAGAGTGACTTGATCTCTGATTCTGTGTGTTTGTGAAGGCAAGTGGTTTGATCTATAGTTGGGTGAATCGTGCAGTGACAAGGGATAATGGGATGTCTGGAGATTGTTTTAGGACAACGGTTTCAACTTGGGGGGCTTATAAAAACGTTGACGCTACGTCCTATCCCAACCCAATTACATCATGAATTCTAGGTGCCTGCATTTTTAGAAGTTCTTTGGGAGAGTCTAGGGAGTAGCAGGGATTCAGGCATGCCCAGTGCTTTCAGAGTTAGAGATCTGGAGGAATGGTTTTCCATGATAAGGTCTTTGGCTGCGGTATAGAAAGGTTGCTTTTGGATGGGGGCCTCCTGCCAAAGCTGATAGAGTGACAGTGCCTCAAGGTGGAAAGGCCTTCAACCTTGTTTGATTAAACAGGAGAAAAAAATGTACTAAATTTCTGATGGGGCTCTTAAATTTTAAATGTATTCGTAGAAAGCAAAGTAGATCCCATGACAAATATGTTACTTTGAGCCAACCTAAGTGGTTAAAACAGACGGAGAGAGTGAGATATGAAATAATGGTAGAAGAATTTTCCTATACCACATACATTCTTATATTCTCTACTTAAAAGAACAATGTTTCTAACTAGAGATTCGAAATCTGCACTCTTTCCCCCAATGGGGTGATTCTGAACTCACTTATAGCTAGAGTTGAAAGTACATTGTTGAAAAGTCGATGAAGCTTTTCAAAGGCACGAGAGGCTGTTGTACCTTCCAATCATTCTTAAATGAATTACTCTCAGGAAGTGGAAGAACACATCTGATGGTATGTAAAACATATGTCCGGTTGTCCTGTTTTATGTAGGAGAGAATCGTTAGCAAGTGTCACTGGGGATTTTACAGGGCTCCAGAGTGATCCAGTTGGGTAGAAACGTAGCTTATGTGTACATGCCACCGCAATTTTGCTTGTTATAGCAAAGCTCCCTCCTCACTTATGTTTTCCAAAGTGGACATGTGTTTGAATCTGAGCTGCTCACAAAGGACTGCAGTGTTACAGTTCCTCGTTTGTTGACTCCCAGAAGTGGCTGATTAAAAACAGTGTCTCAGTGGTGCCACAACGTCATCCAGATCAGGGCTCTGTTGTGAGCTGGAGAGTAATCCTACACTGTACCTGATGTGAAAGATTAATGTCTCAGACTGGGTGAAACCATCTACTAGGTAATATTTCTTTTTTTTTTTCTTTTTGAAAAAGTAATTACTGGCGGAGTAAAGAATACACTCAGGCATACGAAGATTTAAGATGACCTGATATCTTTGGAGTTACAGTTATAACAGTTGATTTATTCCAGAGGATCCAGAAAAATGGTTCAATAAAATCCTCTCTGCATATTGAGACGATTTGCTTCCACCCAAGCCTCTAGGGCAGAAAAATTAGTGCTGAGATTTAAAAAAAAAAAATCTGTCTCTTCCTTTCTCTGCCATCGTGGAGTACATGGTGGACTCTGTTGCTCGCCATGTCTTCTCACGAGACTTTCAGGATCAAGCGATGCCTGGCCAAGAAACAGAAGCAAAATCGTCCCATTCCCCAGGGGATTCGGATGAAAACTGGTAATAAAATCCAGTACAACTCCAAGAGGAGACATTGGAGAACCAAGCATGGGGTGGCACACATGTTTATGTTGAATCATGATCACCGTCATCTTGCCATTATCAATTTGAAAATCCCCACAGTTGAGAAGTCAGACATGTTTAATTGGGATGTGATTTTTTGTTTATGTGCTCTGCACTAGTGGGCTGGCTCAGTAATAAACATGAAACCTTTTGTCTGAAAAAAAAATCCATCTGAGGAAAACACTCTATGTAAAGTTTCAGAATTTAAAAAAATAAAATTAAAGAGAATCCCGCCCCCTCCCCTTGATGCCGCAGCAGGTGTTTGTTGTTCGAGGGGTCCCAGTCCTGAGGTGAGGCGTGTGCTGTCTTCACTAGCAATGATGCGGCTGGGAACTGACTGCTACAGGCAGCTCCCTGTGGCATTTTTCATGTGGACAGGGGGATTGCAGGGAAGCCCTGCACCGTGGCCACCTGCTCTCAGAGAGGGGTGCGTCAGACTTATGCAAAATGACATCAGAGTCCAAAGCATACTGTGGAAACGGAAACTGACCTGTGTCTACACTGGGCAGTGCCATGAATAACTAGGTAAAAGGAGGCCTGAGCCCCAAGCTGAGGTCTCTCCCCTCAGTTTATGCTTATCGAAGGTTATGTGAAACCTAATATTGACTGGGAACACAGTGCTCTATCCCGGGGTCACAGTGGGGAGTGCACGGGAACAAGGGTAACCTTCCTCTTCTGTGATTTATCCACACACATGAGCTTTACCAATGTATTCGATTTCCCTAATTGGGTGACCATGTGAAAAGCAAGTTTTGCGTGGCGACTTAGTGTCAAGCCAGGCCAGTGGTTAGCAGAGGTCCTCAAAGTAAGCGTATCACGTGATAATTGATACAAACACCGTATGGCAGCATTTGTTTCCCTTATAAACCTATGTGTGCATGGTTGGAAGTAACTGCAGTCTTGCAATAAGCAAGGCTGATATGTGTGTTCAAAATAACAGGAAGGTCAGTTTTTTGTTTGTTTGTTTGTTTTGAGACAGAGTCTCACTCTGTCACCCAGGCTGGAGTACACTGGCATGGTCACACCGACCACAGCTCATAGCAGCCTTGACCTCCCAGGCTCAGGTAATCCTTCCACCTCAGCCTCCCGAGTGGCTGACACTGCAGGCGCATGCTTCCCCACCTGGCTAACTTTTTTATTTTGTAGAGATGAAGTCTCACTCTATTGCTCAGGCTGGTCTCAAATTCCTGGGCTCAAGCAATCCTCCTGCCTCCACCTCCCAAAGTGCTGGGATCACAGGCGTGAGCCACCACACCCGACCTAGAAAGGTCGATATTTTCTGTGTCAATGTCAAATACAGTTAAAAACTGAGATTTGGGCAACCCCTTCAGGTCCCTTCCCACTGTGGGAGCTTTTCTGTCCTCTCAATAAATTGTGCTTTCTCAAAAAAAAAATGAGATTTGATTAAACAATACCAATAACTTTTTTATACGTTTAAGACTGTGTCTAGTGTGGCAGTCTGACTTCCTGTGACCTTTTCCGGGAATTTTTCCCCTTTCCTTTCTCCTTCAACTTGGTAAACCTGGCTTTCTCGCTGCCAGTCTTTTCTCTGTCTCGATGTGCTTTCTTGATTATGTTTTCTGGTTTTAAAATCTAGGGTATTCAGGTCCATCATTTGAAATGTTCCATGGTTCAAATTGGCGCATCTTCTACCTTTTAAATCTCTCCGCTTTCTTTTGACCTCAGAGCAGGAGGCATTGTGACCCCCTGTTCGGGTGAGCTGGGAGCTGTGTCCTCACGCATTCCCCTTCTGCCCAGCTGCAGTGTCCAGTTACACTGATGTTCGATGCCCTTTGTGCCCTCACTGCCCAAGACTGAATTTCTGCCCTCTTCATTTTTCACCTGAAAATTGCAGCAGCATTCTAACTAGCCCCAGTATCTCACCACTTCCCAAGAAGCAGCCAGATTCCCTGACACTGCGTACATGGCCTCTGCCCGTGTGGTCCCCACAAGGCTGACCTTTCCTCTGTTCCCTGCATCTCTCTCCTGCTGCCCTCTCTGGCATGTTCTCTGGCAATTGTGAGCTCTAGACACTCCTGAACCCTCCCCCTTTTAACTTGGCTTCCTCTTCTCACTCTCCCTGGAATGCCCTGTTTTAAATGTCCGCTTGGAAAGTTCCTTTTTATCTTTTGTCACCACCCCTCTGCCTTGCACCATGGATTAATGATGATTTCCTGGAAGATTCCTCTATTTTTTTTTTCTTTTTTTTGAGTCGGAGTCTCACTCCGTCACCCCAGCTGAAGTGCCATGGCACACTCACGGCCACCCCAGCCTCGACCTGCTGGGCTCGGTTGATCCTGCTGCGTTAGCCTTCCAAGTAGCTGAAACTACAGGTGTGCACTCCCATGCCCGGCTAAGTTTTTGATTTATTGTAGAGATGAGGTCTTGCCAAGTTGCCCAGACTGTTCTCGAACCCTTGGCTCAGGCAATCTCCTCACCTCGGCCTTCCAAAGTGCTGGGATGACAGGCTTGAGCCACTGCGCCTGGCCGGAAGATCCCTCTTATGTGGCCCATGCTCTTTTAGCAAATGCTATCTTGACATGAAGCTTTCAGCCAAGAAGTTCCTATTGGTAAAATGCCACTTGGAAATGAAAGCACAGCACTTTGAGAAGTTAAGGCCCAGGACCTTAGAAAGAACTAGATGTTGTTAGCCACGGTGCTGGCTCTCCAGTGGCACTCCTGAGAGGGGCAGCATTCACACCAGGGTCTGAGCTCATGGGGCAGAGGCGGGGGAGGAGTGATGGTGGTCATAGGAGAGAGAAGGGCCCCAGCAGGAGGGATTTTCTGTCTGAGGAAGCCGGAAAAAGTCACTGAAGTTCAAAGCTAGGATACAGAATGCAAACACCGAATTTCACCGTGGGTGGAAGAGCTGATGTCAGTGAGGGGACGCTGAGCCTGGAACTGGGTGGAGAAGGACTGAACCAGGTGGGGTGGGGCACAGAGCAGGAAGCTCTGGCCACCATCAGGATCTGCCATGATCCTAGGCACATCCTTCTGCTCTTGGGAGGACACTTGGGGTCATGGCGCTTGGGCTCATTGAGCAGACACAAGTCATTGGCTTCAGCAACCTCTAGTGACACATTTCCAAGCTCAGAGTAAAATGAAGGACAATGACTCCACTCTAAGCAATTGAGATCGAACTAACAGCTTACTTCTAGGCTGTCTTTCAGTTCTACTGTGCTATGACTCCGTGACTTTATTTTTGTTTGGTGATACATGGACCACCATTGCATTTTTGCAAATTTGAAAGTATCATGTCAACATGGTTTTGGTCTGTTTCTTAGCCTCTGTTTTCCTTTTAATATTAGAGGATTGTGAAACACATTTATAGCTACCTAAATTGACAGAAATTACACAAGATGTTAGGATTTCTTCACATTTTATACTAGACTTAAAAAAAAACCCAAACTACATTTTCTAAAACCAAATTTGTCAGATTAAGTTTTAGGTGCCATGAAGGAATTCAGTGGGTTTATGTACTGGCAATATATCTTAGGATGTATTTTTATACCTTTTCCTTATGGAAGCTCATAAAAATGTACCTCAGCATCAGAAGAACTTTATGGCATTGCCTGTTTTGTGTATGCAATTGGATGGTGGAGAAAGTTAGACGTTCAAATTCAGAATGATTGGGGTTGGGGTAAGGTGCCCTGGATGAAACTATAGAGTTGAATTTTCCAAATGATAGAAAATTGGCAATAAAGAAATATGTAAAACATAAACTTCAAAAGAGTTGTTGTCACTACATATCACCTTGGATACAGTACAGATAATCTTGGTGAAAAATTACACTGGAAATGTCTTCCTCTGAGCCATTTTTACAAGCTCTTTTGTAAAACATTATTTATCCAGTGCTTTGATGGTTCCTTCTCTTGTTTCACTCCTCTGCCTTCCTCTGCCGATTCCCAGACTCCTGGCCTCTGTGGGGTCTGCCGGATGTGCTCTCCTGGCCGGTGAGATCAAGCATGGGTGAGACCTGGTGCACGGGAAGGCGACCCATACTTGGTTTCAGAGGCTGCGAGAATGTCTGCGCTTTAGAGGGAATGCCACTCGTGTCCATGCAGCCTTTAGAGGGCACCTGCATGAGGGCAGGGGTGTAGTGTCATAGACAGGCACAAGTAAGACACAGAGAAAAGTCATGCGTGTATCACACTTCCCCTCTAATGGGATTTTTGAAACTTTCTAAATGGTTTGAACCAGGTTGACAGTTAATAGCCTGATGTTCCTGTTAATGGTTTAAAAACAGTATAAATCTGAAATGTCTTCTTTTTTAATTAATTAATTAATTAATTAATTTGTTGAGTCGGAGTTTCACTCTGTCACCCAGACTGGAGTGCAGTGGCACACTCCTGGCCACCACAGCCTCGACCTGCTGGGCTCCAGCGATCCTTCCGCCTCAGCCTTTCAAGTAGCTGGAACTATAGGCGTGCGGCACCATGCCCGGCTAGTTTTTTTGTGATTTATTGTAGAGACGAGATCTCACCAAGTTACCCAGGCTGGTCCTGAACCCCCGGGCTCAGGCAATCCTCTCGCCTTGGCCTCCCAAAGTGCTGGGATGACAGGTTGAGCCACCAAATCCTTGGCCACGTCTTCTTTTTTAAAGATGCAGCTCCCCTCCTTGGCTTCTTCAGCTGTAGCAGTGGCCCGTGGTCCTGGGCTAGCTCCATGGGGACTCACAGAGACGCACAGACAAGGGTGTGGGGTTTTCTGGGCCTCCTTTGTGCCAGGGCATCTACCAACCTTTTCTCCAGTCACATTTTTTTCCTGCATGGCCGCATTCACAGATGCTTGCCTATGGGCCAAAAATCTCTGGTTAGGGAATGCCAGAATCCTGCTTTTCTGTGTAGGAGATTGGAGTTATGTCAAATAACCCATCTGGTAAAAGGAACAAAACTATGAAAACTGAGGTCAGCAAAATACACATTGTTAAATACTTTATTGCCTGCGTTGTCTCTTTGCTGATAATTTACAGACTGTATCTGTTGAGCTGGTGTTTGTTAATTTTCTGTCTGTGTGTTTGTTCGTCCTATACTCATTGATTTAATTTTGCTGGGGTGGGAGGCAGGACAGGATGGTGTTGACACATGCTGTTATAAGCCAGAGGGACCATCTCACAATTGCTTTTTATTTTCTCAACCAGAATTCAGAAGACCCAGGTCCTTAGCATAGAAAGTTAAGCTAAAAAGGCAAGTTCTGCCAAATATCTATTACAGACCTCCTGGCCACGGATTCTGGTAGACTCACTTAGAGAAGCAGGAAAGCCATTTCCAGCGAAGATTTCTTCTGTATTTCATCTTTGCAATACCTTTTCTATTCATAGGTGGCATTTATTTGTTCCACGTGAGGTAGTTTAATCTACAAATACACAAAATTAATAAAGGATGTGTCCCCATTTTGTAGGGTTCTGATACTTCAAGCAAATTCTTTGCTCAAAGTTTTCCTTTGCCAGAAATGGGTTGGAGAAATGCAACTTTTCTTTGCATTGCTACCTCAATTAAAGCTCTTCTCTGGGCCCATCCAGGGAAGCATTGTCCAGTAGATTGTTCTGTGTTGAGGGAAATGACCTACAATCTGTGCTGTCTACTTTGATATTCATCAGCCCCAGGGCACTTGAAATATGGCTAGAACAACGAAGGAACTTAAGTTTTAAACGGGCATAGCTGCATGTGGTTTTGGCTATAATATTGGACAGCATCGGTCTAGAGTACTTCTGTCATTAGACACGTTTTTCCTAGGTTGAAAGTTTACCAAGTTTAGCTTGATTTGTTATCTTGTAAAGGTGATGGGTTTGGCTTAGTAGTTTAACTTTGTATATGTTAGAGCAGCTTTAATTCATCACCATGTCCTTTGGCTGAGTCCACTTGAGCTGCTACTGAGCCAAACAAGATACAATAAACTGGGTAGCTCATGAATGACAGAAATGTACTTCTCACAGCTTTGGAGGCTGGGAGGTCTAAGATCAAGGGACCAGCTGATTTGCTGCCTAGGGAGGGCCCATTTCGCGGTTCATAGATGGCGCCTTCTTGCTGTATCCTCATATGGTGAAAGGGGCAAAGAACTCTTCAGGGTCTCTCTTGTAAGGGCACTAACCCCATTCATGAGGCCTCTGTCCTCATGACCTGCTCACCTCCCAAAGGTCCCCTCTCCTTTTTTTTTTTTTTTGAGTTGGAGTCTCACTCTGTTGCCCAGAATGGGGCGCAGTGACACACTTCTGGCCACTGCAGCCTCAGCCTGATGGGCTCCAGCGATCTTTCTGCCTCAGCCTTCCAAGTAGCTGGAACTACAAGTGCACACTACCACGCCTGGCTAATTTTTTTGATATATTATGGAAACAAGGTCTCGCCAAGTTGCCCAGGCTGGTCTCGAACCCACAGGCTCAGGCATTCCACTCGCCTCGGCCTCCCAAAGTGCTGGGATGAAAGGCTGAGCCACTGAGCCCGGCCTCCTCTCCTAATACCATTCATTCCCTTGGGGGTTAGGATTGCAACACATGAATTTTGAGGGCAATACGACATTTAGACTATAGCATCCTTATACCATAAACTGCTTACAGAATAGTGAACAAAAACAGGTTTCCAACTTTTACACTGTTTCTGTGGTTGCCACTTTATTTTTAATTAAAAATGCATCAGATTTCTGTGAAAGCTAAGAGCTGGCCAATTACCAGATGATGATCACACAGTTGATGAGTGGGATTATTTGACCAGCCTTAAGTAAACCACTCTTTAAGTTTTCTCTGTCCTCTCAATAAATTCTGCTTTCTCAAAAAAAAAAAAAAAAAAGAATCTGAGGTGGTTCCTCTCAGTGATCTGACAGTCTTGCTGGAAACACAAAACCAGCAGGCATGCAATAATTACAAATACATCAGGGCTAAACCCTATTGTGTAAAATAGGAATATAGAAGAGGGAGAGATCAGTGTGGATCCTGGCAGCTCATCTCTGTACTCTACAGTCAAAAGGATCCTTAGAAATCGTTTGCTCTGAGTTTATCCATTCAAGGTTTCACAACCAGCTGATTACATGTCCAATACTTGGATGAGGGTCTTCTGATGTTCAATCTTTTCATCTCTTTTTGCTGGTGTGCTTTCACGATTCCTTCTGGAGGAGTTTGTTCTTCACAAAAAATTAAAAAGACAGCGTGGGGGTCAAGCCATCGTAAATCAAGTTCTATGTCAAATATCACTTTTGCCTCACAGGGTATTGCCAGAATCAGTTGTTTATACAGTCTTGATTTTTTTCATATCCTTCCACTACCTGAACTATTATTTATACAGTTTTCTTTTCTTTTTCTCTTTTTTTTTTTTTGACTTGAAGTCTCACTCCATTGCCCAGGCTGGGCACACTCATGGCCACCCCAGCGTCGACCTGCTGGGCTCTGGTGATCCTTCTGCCTCAGCCTTCCAAGTAGCTGGAACTACACGTGCATGCTACTATGCCTGGCTAATTTTTGATTTATTGTAGAGACAAGGCCTCGCCAAGTTGTCCAGACTGGTCTTGAACCCGTGGGCTCAGGCAGTCCCCTCACCTTGGCCTCCCAAAGTGCTGGGATTATAGGCTGAGCCACCGAGCCCAGCCACAGTTTCCTTTTTTAAGAAATTTAAATTTATTATGAGTAAAATGAAAAGTCAGAGTCATAAGTAAAAGGTAATTGAGGAATAAACACCTGAAAAATAAAAATAAAAAACTGTGGTATAAATTCCCAGCCAGATGCTTTGCCATCTAGGCCAGAGGCGGACTCTCTTTCTTATATAGGAGATGAGCAAATGGTGGGTAAGCGTTAGGTGCCACATTGCTACGAAAAGAAATCCTTCCCTTGGCCTCCAGTTTTAAAGTTGTGGAATTCAAGAGATTCCATTGCTGAACCTAGGATTTCCCGCTGACCTCCCTCTGGCTGTTCAGCGACTGCCTTAGGAAGAAATTAGCCAAGGGCCCGTAGCTCTACACTAGGATGCTTGCATGTGTGCATGGATTTGTGTCTGTGTTGGTTGATGGTGGCAGCTAGGGCATGGTGGTTTCTTTTAAATCATATAGTAATTGAGTAGGTGTTCCAATTCGCTTTCTTCATCAGAACAAATCTCTTTTGAACTGCTGGTTGCTATTGTCCTTTAGAAGAGAAAGGAGTTATATAACTACTCTTCATATTTCTAATGTTAATTAAATTGAATTTAGGCAGATTACTTCTCCATCTACAAACATGCAATTTTTATCATTCGTGAAGTTAAAAAAACAACAACATGATTTTTATTGTTGATGGTGGACCCATCAGGGGCACATAAGTAATTCCGTGGCTTATTAGGGACAGAATGATGTGCATTTTTCTCTTAAATGGGGAAAATGCTGTCAAAATATAGTTTTGAAATGTTAAAAACATGACTCTTGTACAAATATCAAGTGAGGATCTGTCACAATTCACTTAACTCATTAAAGAGAACCCTCAGGATGGTGAAGCAGATTCAAAGGCACTTTGAAAAACAGAGATTTATGTGGTCAGTTTAGAAAAGTGTGATGAAATAAGTTTGCCCAGTTGGCAAAAACACTGATTAATGACCAACAGGGCAAAAAGGTCATAACCATTGAGCATGTATTTTCTATGAGAGAGAAACCGTATCTCTGCCAAACAGAAATTTACAAGTCAGAAGTAAGTTGACCAACTCTGGGCACTTACCGATAGTAAACAGTAAATTAAACAGTGGTCCATTTCCCAAGAGCCACGGCTCCTGAGAATCCAGGTGGTATTTGGCAAAGTCTGGGGACAGTGTTTGTCTTGGCAACCTGGAGGGTGCTACTGGCATGAGAGGTAGAGTCCTACTGTTCTTAGCTCTTCACCAAATTGGAGGCATAGAGAAGACGCCCCCTCATAGTACGCTCAGCAGGGTTGCTGCTGAACCCCCTGCAATGCACAAGTCAGCCCTTCTGCCTCTACATACACCCCCAAGAAAGGATTGTCCTGCCCCAAATCTCAGTGGATCTCAAGTGGAGAAAGCCCACCCTAGAGTCACCCCCAATAGGGGGACTATAGTTAACAATATTTTTTATATATTTAAATAATTTAAACAGTGGAATTGGAGTATTCCCAACACAAAGAGCTAATAACTGCTTGCGGTGATAGATACCCCAATTAACCTTATGTGATCATCACACATGGTATTTCTGTGTCAGAACACCACATGTAACTCATAAATATATATGACTGCTATGTACCCATACTAATTAAAAATATAAAAACTAATATCTATGTTCTCTTTAAGAAAAAAATCTTACAAAATGAGTCTTAATCTACAAAATAATCTTCTACTCTAAGATGTGTCCCAGGGTACTATAAAGTAATACACATTCTTTTGGAAACAGAAACTCACATTTAAAGACCATACTATGTATTAAGGATATCTTTGAGCACTCTATGTGAGCTTTCACTATGAATCCTCAGTTCCTTTTTTTAGGTGGTGGCATGCTTCTCAGTTTGTTTAAGGAAACGGTAACTCAGTGAAGTTACCACATTTCCCCAAATGACCCATCTAATATCCATTCTAGTAGGCCAATATCTAGGAAGCTGATGTATCCATTTTTAGAAAAGTTACTTCAACCTGTAAATAGTGATATCTTCCCTTACTTCCTTAAAGTTTTAGAAAGCCCTTTTAATATAGTTATGTTTAAAAAGCTCTTCAAGGGAAGTGGAAATAACTTCCTTCTCATCTCCCATGAATTGTTTCTGTGGTAAGTAAACTGAAAAACATACTCTTCATCATTCTTTGAGGAAATGTTCAGCATTGAGGACTGGGAAGCCCCTTGAACAAGAAGCTCAGTGGCGTAGTGGAAAGTATTCCAGAGCTGAGGTCAGAACTCTACACTCCTGCCCCAACACGTATGCCAACTTGTGTGAGTTAGCTAATTTCCAAGAAGGGCATCTGAAAAATGAGGGAGGAGTACCAAATTGTCTCCAAGAACTTACACTCTCTTGTCGACTGCCTCCCTGGGCATGTTTTACTTTTTTTCCTTTGCTGTTGCATGTGTGGGGTTGGAGTGGCTGATCTACCATTCTTTCATGCTAACAGAAAAACTTTAAACAAATGGAATTAGGCAGTGTTTAGTTGAGCAAGGAACAATTCATGAGTTGGGCAGCTCTCAGACTCAGGAGCGGTTCAAAGAGCTTCACTCCATAACATGGACAGGCAGCAGTTGTGGCCAGAAAATGGAAGTGAGGTCCAGAAACAGCTTCCTGGATTTCAGTTTGGCATTTGCTTAATTTGAACATGGTCTGATCAGTTGGTCATCTATGGTGGACTGAAGATCAGCTACTGTGATTGGCTGAGACTCAGCCATTTGTTACAAAAGTCTACTCCTGTGCTAGGTTTTCAGTTAGTTTATATGTTAAGTTAGGTTGCAAGTTGCTGTGGGAGGATTCAAGTGCAGAGGAATCCTTAGGTCAAATTTAATACAATTCTCTTCTTTTGATGTGATTCTCAATTTTAAGAGATTGGGCAAAATCCTGAGCATGGCTGCCACACTTTCTTATGTTTGTAATGGACTTATTTGGAATTCACAAGTCACAATGTCATGTCAGTTCAATAACTTATTATGTTCTTGCTGATCTAGTCAAAGTGAGACAATCAAATGACTAATGGATGACTGCATACAAACATTTAAGACTAGAGGGGAAATGGTACCCCAGGGGACTGTTGTGATTGCCATCAGGAGAATAATACCAAAAGATTTAAGTGTACTTACCAAAATCCCATACAAACTGAACCAATTGAATTCAAATAAACTAATCCTCAGATAATATAGGCAGTTCAATAGTTGTTGAGTTCAGCTGGTCATAGTCTTTGTTTAGGCGGTGATGTTGATTAAGAATCACAGTTTGGGAGGTAGGATTGGCAGTAGTGGGAATCTGTCAGGTGGAGGGGGCACACCTCATCAACAAGGGTACCTACATAATGAACATTTGTATACCTAACACTGAATTGTACCCCACATCTTTAAAATTTAAAATTTAAAAAAAGAATCATAGTTCTCTGTAGAATGGTCTGATTTAAAGAGGAATATAATATTGTCATTAGCCTATCAATATAAGTCATAGTAACCTGGAGACTTGCTAGAACATGAAGATGAGAAAACCCTGGAAAAGCCAAACTTGCTACTACTTAGGATGTTTCCAAATCAACTGTTAACTCCTCCTGTAAACATGTCGAGTGTTCTTTTCCCTTCAGAAATGTTCTTTATTGTTTGGTGGTGATTTAAAAAAACAGAGGCATCAGTCACCCTTTTAATTAAGATTACTGTATTAGCAAAATCAGGGGAAAGATAGATACAATATTTAGTGTTGTTCTGTACTTTATATAGCCCCAACATGAGCAAAAATATCTAAAGCAGTACGGTGTTTCAGTAAGTGTTTCTTTATCTAACATGCATATTATCATTCATCTTTCAGAGGGAGACTTTGATCTATCTGACCCCTTGGAGGACTGATGGGCCATGAAGTCCAAGATTGTTTTTAAATTTAGAGATCATTTTCAAATTTCATGCTGCTGGTACTCCACTATTTCCAAGAGTGAGCCCTTAGAACCTCCCACCCCCTTGGGATTATTTCCTCATTGGAACTTAGCTAATCTTTACAAACCCAGTAATTGCTCTGTTTTTTTGTTTTTTGGGTTTTTTTGGGCTAGAGCATAAGCCTTTAAAAAGTCATCCACAAGCTATGGTCCTTTGGATATTTCTGTAGGGAAAAGGAAAAGATTAAGACAGCTGGGAATGAGGGAAAAAGAAAAAAGATAAGGCTTTCATGATGGCAGAGAAGTCTTGATCTGTAATCTTGGGAAAACTGTTCATACCTAGAATGCCATCTGCTTCTGGAAAGAAACTTCCCTGGCCAGCTTGACCTAAAAGTCTCCAATGAGTGTACAGTTTTAAGAGTCTGTATGGGCCCTTTTATATTTTGCGATGTGCACTCAAGACTTCAAAGTTTTGCTGAAGCGTGGGTGATCAAAAGAATTTGGTATAATCCCTTCAAATGGGGTTCAAAGGCAGTCTTTATCTGATATAATTTCCAAAGATCCAATCTCTAGGTTCTAGATCTTCAAGAGTTTGATTGATCTCAGTTGGTAGATTATAAAAGGCTTCCTTTACCTGGTGAAAATATACTTTGTCATAACGCATTCAATCCTTAGAGAATTTAGTCATAACAGAGTTTAGGAGACCAGGAGATACATGAGATTCTTTCAGTGACTATTTCATGAGGGCCAATTTATGTTTTTCCACTGTGTGTGGATCAAATTGCCATCAAGGCCAATAATAATAATAATAGTACCTTTAGCAAAAGCAATCCAATAAATTAAGTTAACTTTGCCAATTTAAGTTTTAAGATGCCACTTGTTCATTCGAGCATTCTAGAAGACTGAGGACTTCAGAGACAATGGTAATTGTCTCTTTGTTTCCATAACACCTTATATAATTGCTTTATAATTTATCAAGTAGAATGGATACCTCTATTGCTGGAGATTTCTCCTGGAATGCCACAAAAAAGAGATGTGTTTTTGATTAAACGTTTAGCTACTTTTATAGTATTGGCCTTCCCACATGGAAAACTTCCATCCATGTAAGGATCACAGACTACTAAAAGATCATATTCATATCCTATTGAAGGTGGCAGTTGAATGAAATCCCTCTGTAAATATTTAAGTGGCCCATTAGATAGCAGAAATGTACCACTTGTGGTTTTGATTGTCTTCCCAAAATTATGAATTCGACAGACCAAACATTGGTTATAAACCATTTTAGTAATTTTAGAACAGTCACTGCACCAATATTTTTTATAATTTGTATCATTTTTGTCTACTTCATGATGAGTTATGGAGTACAGACCTTTTAGCAATGGAAGCTATAAGGACTCAGGAAAGACCAGGTGGGCATTTAGGCCATCTATGAGTCTATGTTAGACATCGAATTTATATCCTTTCAACTACCAGTCTGGTTTCTTCAATTCAGTTGCATAGCACTGTTTATTAAAGAGGTTATCATAGGTAATGTTAAAAGAAGAACCATAGACAAAATCAAACTAATAGTTTATATGAGCAAAAAACAATTTATGGGCCGGGCATGGTGGCTCACGTCTATAATCCCAGCACTTTGGGAGGCTGAAGTGACAGGATTGCCTGAGTCCACGGATTGAGACCAGCCTGGGCAACTTGGTGAGACCTCATCTCTACAATAAATCCCAAAATTAGCCGGGCATGGTAGTGTGCACCTGTAGTTCCTGCTTCTTGGAAGACTGAGGTGGAAGGATGGCCTCAGCCCAGTAGGTCTAGGTTATGGTGGCCATGAGTATGCCATTGCACTGCAGCCTGGGTGACAGAGTAAGACTCCCACTTCTGAGTGCCCAGAATCAAAAGAGATTCAGAGTGCCATGCTGCACCCACGTGGGCTGCAAGCTTTCACACAGAGAGAAGACACAGAAAATGTACTTGATAGGTCTAGAGCAGAAAGATACTAGTCAGAGGGCAAATAGTGGCTTCTGATTGGTAAAATCTCCAGTTTCAATTTACTGTTTACATTGGGCTCGGTTTGTTCATGTAGAATCCTAAAGCCCTGGGGCTGTCTCAATCTAAGGCTTCTCCAGTATGATTTAAAAAACAAAAACAATTATTACTCCTTTTTGGTCACCCTTTTATTTATGAGAGATGGACCAAAAATTAGACATAAGTATTACTGACACCATCATGACTGGGTTGTCTTTGTCTCAGCATGAAATTTCTAGGATGCAAATTCAGGCTCACTAAAGAAATATTTCTTTTGTTCTTTATCTTGTTTTTGTACCCAAATGCAGTAAGACCATCTGGTGCATCACTGATGGCTGCAGACATCTTAAGACTCTTAAGAGAATGCAGTGCACCAGCGAGACTGCAAGACTGCAGTGATGACCACCAGGAGGATAATATCAATATATTGAAGAGTTTACTCCTTAACCAAGGTCCCCATAAACCAAACTGGTCAAAATAAACTAAATCAAATCATTAACCAGAGAGAGATTTAGCTTCCTCTAACCAGGTGGCCTGTTTGTTAATTTCTTGTAATTGAGTTTCTACAATACCAAAGATGTTTATCCAGGTACAGCATGAGATGTTAGTGATTATACTAACTCCTTTTTCAAGAATAAATAGATGATTCAATGAAACCCTACTATCTAAAATGATTTGAGCAGGAAAATTTAGAGATTTTTCTTGGACAGTCATAGCCTTGGATGTAGAACCAGCTATTGTAACTAATGTCAGAGGCTAATTTCTGATCATCCTTTCTTTTTCTTTTTCTTTTTCTTTTCTTTTCTTTCTTTCTTTTTTTTTTTTTTTTTTTCCTTTTTTTTTTTTTTGGAGTTGGAATCTCACTCTGTCTCCCATGCTGGAGTGTAGTGACACACTGCTCACCGGCACTGCAGCCTTGACCTGTTGGACTCAGGTGATTCTTCCACCTCAGCCTTCCATGTAGCTGGAACTTCAGGCACACATCACCATGCCTGGCTAATTTTTTGACTTATTGTAAAGATGAGGTGTCACCAAACTGCCCAGGCTGGTCTCGAACCCGTGGGCTCAGGCAGTCCACTCACCTCAGCCTCCCAAAGTGCTGGGATTACAGGCTGAGCCACCGAGCCCAGCCTGATCATCCTTTCAATTGGATTCACCCCAAGCCATGAGAAAAGATACCTAACAGATGATGCCCACATGGCAAGGTTGACATCTGCTGGTAAGTTTCTTTTATAATCTATGATGCAGGTTTAGAGAGATGGACCAATGTTTAGTTCCTGACTGATTGTGGATTGACAGTGGCACCAACAAAACCCTTAGTCTGAATTGGCCTTTCATTCTCTATCCATCAAGGCATGGGGTGGCCCCAGCATATGGCTAAGAGTTAAATTCTCCTCGGTTAAAGATGTACCCTGGGGGTTGCACAGAAGTCTTCTCCTTGAGTAATTTCATTTATAGAGCAATTAGTTGGAATAGAGGCATTGGCAGTTTCTAACTAAGAGTCTGATGCTGAATGATTACATATTGGAAGACTGCCATAACACATAGGTATATAGGCATTCTTGCAAAGAGCTCTATTTAAGTGTTGTTATTAATTTTTTTTTTTTGCCATGTACCCTTCTTACAATATGATCAGCAGACATGATCATCCCAGTCCATGGCTGGGCTAGATTAAAACAAGGAGTAAGAATAAATGGAGTAAGCAGTAAGAAAAGTAAACATATAGAAGGTACCAGTAGCACCACCTGAACAGACGGTTGCATTTAGGATTCTGACAGATTTAGTCACAATGTGAACTAAAGAATATTTAGAGTCATACAAGGATTTTGGCTTAGCATGAAAAATCCAGCATTGGGTTAAATTTTCTACAGAAGATATTGACTGTGAGATTCTAATTATGGCATTATTGTGTCAAGCACGAATAGAAAGAAAGAGCAAAAAATAGGAGAGAAAAACCAACATGAGATAGTAAGAGGATGTTCTTGATCCATGATCAAGAAAGCTGTCTCCATTCAAGATGCTGTCTGCTTCTGGGCAGAGATATGCCTGGTCAGTTTTGCCTTGAGATCCTCAACTCGTGTGCAATTTTAAAAGTCTGATCGAGTTGAAAAACATTAATTCAAGACTCAAGGCCCCAAAACTTTGCTATGGTGTGAGTAGCGAAAAGAACTTGGTATTGTCCTTTCCAACAAGGCTCAAGAGCAGTCTTTCTTTGGTATCGTTTCCAAAAGACTTAATCTAGATTCTAAGTCATGGAAAATCTGGTCACCAACCAATAAGTCATAAAAGGCTTCTTTTACCTGGTGGAAGTATACTTTGACACAGAGATGTCATCTTGTGTTTTTCAGTAGGGTAGATATAATTGCCATTAAAGCCAGTGGTAAAAAACTTTTTGCCAGGGCAATGTAATGGATTCTATTCATTTAGCCAATTTTAGTTTTAAGATACCATTTGTATATTCCTTTTTTTGCAGAGGACTAGGGATAATATGAATAATGACAGTGCCATTTTTTTTCTAAAATTTTATTTAATTGTTTAATAACTTGTTCAGTAAAGTGAATCTCTCCATCACTGAAAATCTTCCACAGAGGAAGCTCTTTCCCTAGTAATTTTGATTTCTGTAGGAAACACCCCTTGTTGTATTTCAAATTCAGCATATTTTATAGATAGTATTCCTAAGCAGGCTCTCTAATCTTTAGAGGTTAAGGTTCACTTTTTTTTCAGTCTATAAGATTGTATGATGGACCAATCAGCCTATTCTGGAAATGTCTTAGGAATTGAATTTTAAAAGGTTTCAGCAATTCCAGCTCCTTTGACTCGAGGAGGTGTTGGAGAGGTCTTTAACACTCTCTCAGGTTTCCCCATCCCAGTGCTGCCATCTGTGAGCTTTGCCAAATCCCAATATCATATGGACAAACTGACAAAGACCAGGGAGTCCTGGATTGTATGCTGCAATAGAGATTCTAAATTTCTCAGTCAATTTCTGGGGGTTTTCCTCTGGGTTAGGAATCTCTTTTGCAATGGTTGTAAGTTCAGTTTTAGGACATGGAGTGAAGGTGGTTACAGAAGGCAGGCCTGGCTGACCAACAGGTTTCACTTTGTAAGGCATTTGTCTAACTTCCTTTTTTCCATTACCTTCAGGGTGAGAAGGTAGTTGAGCAAAAGGGTTAGTGGATTCAAAGTATTTAGGTAAAAGATAAATAAAGAGAAGGAACAGTTAGGGTTAATCCAGTCAAGGGACAGTCATTTTTATAATGTCCTCAGTTTGTTGCCTAAGCTTTGATTTGCCTTCTATAAAGAAATTTTTAGGGAGGCAATTTTTGATTCATTTAATCTTTTAGATGTTTCTGTCTACCAATGAAAAATGCATCTCACTACTTTTGAGAACTTTTTAGATTTTTTTTTTTTTTTTTTTTTTTAGTTGGAGTCTCACTCTGTCGCCCAGACTGGAGTGCAGTGGCCACTCCCGGCCACCGCAGGCTCGACCTGCTGGGCTCCGGCGATCCTTCCGCCTCAGCCTTCCAAGTAGCTGGAACTACAGGCACGTGCGACCACGCCCGGCTAATTT
>CAUYQG010118035.1:0-41835 GCA_963574415.1 Tarsius wallacei | reverse complement strand
TCTCACTGTCGCCAAGACTGGAGTGCAGTGGCTGCTCTCGGCCACCGCAGCCTCGACCTGCTGGGCTCCGGCGATCCTTCCGCCTCAGCCTTCCAAGTAGCCGGAACTACAAGCGCGCGCTACCACGCCCGGCTGATTTTTTTGATTTATTGTAGAGATGAGGTCTCGCTTGCCCAAGCGGGTCTCGAACCCGCGGGCTCAGGCAATCCACTCAATCAGCCTCCCAAGGCGCGGGATTACAGGCTGAGCCACCGAGCCCGGTCTGACAACGATTTTAAAGAAGTCGTCATACGAATATGTCAACAAGCAATTGTAACACATTTAAAACAAATAAACAAAAAAAAATCTAGAAAGACTTAAGCAAAAGAACAGAAGTTTTAAGAACCAAAGGGAAATTTTAGAACTGAATAATACAATAACTGAAAAGAAAGAATTAGAGTACTTGAAGATAGACAATAGGAAAAGCTCAATCGGAACACAGAGAAAAAAATAGACTGAAAAAAATAAATGGAGTCTCAGAAACTTGTGGGACAATAACAAAAAATTTATAACACTTATGCCATCAGGGTTTTAGAAGGAGAGGAGAAAAAATGTAAGGCAAAGAGAAAAGGATTCCACAAAAAACTTTAGAAGTACTGAAATTCCTCCATACTTGGCAAAAAGGCATAAGCCTACAGATTCAAGAGACTGAATGAATACCAAACAAGAGAATCCCAAAGAAATTCATACCAAGATATATTATAATAAAACTTCTGAAACTAAAGACAAACAAAAAACCTTGAAAACAGCTAGAGAAAAATGATATGCTATCTATAGGGAAAAGCAATGTAAATGACTGCTGATTTCTCATCAGAGACCACTGAAGGCAAAAAGAATATCATGACACTTTTCAAGTGCTGAAAGAAAATAACTGTCAACCTAGAACTGTATACACAGGAATAAAGGTGAAATCAAGGTATTCTCAGGTAAAGAAAAACGAAGATAATTTGTTTCCAGCAGACTTACCATAAAAGAATGGCTAAAGGAATATCTTGAAACAGAAAGAAATGATACAAGAAGGAAATCTTGAACATTAGGAATGAAAAAATAACAATGGAAAGAGTAAAAATGTGGATAAATATAATAGACTGTCCTTCTCCTCTTGAGTTCTTGGAATTATGTCTGACAATTCAAGCAAGAATTATAACTGTTAGGTCAGTGACCTGAGCCAGTGCTGCAGATAAGATGCAAATAATTGCAAAAAGAGTAGATCAGAAAAAGTTTATTTAGAAAGTAGATCAGAGAAAAAAGGGTGGATTCATCTCTCCAAGATTGGAGAGGGGATCAAATGCTTCAAGATCCTTTGGCAGCAAATGCTTGAGATTGAAAAGCTTTTATAAAGCTTTCCTTTAGTGAGGATAAGTCACCATGATGATGCGGTGCTAGTCTGCGTCATGTGGTCATGAAGGGGGCAGGTAAGTAAAGTACAGGAACTGTCGCTATAGTGATGGGTTGGTGGTCTGTGTCTCATAGATCACGAAGGGCTGATCACAATAGATTATGTCAGCTTGGCCCTTTTTGGCAGAAAGACAAATACTTTGGATAAAAGAGCAGTTAGTACAAAGCATGTTTGAAGGACTGCAAGACGATTATTGGTAACTACCACCAGGAAAACAGTTGTATTTCTTGTTTAATTGTTATAAGGTGGGTCTGCAGAAAATCATGATAAAGCTAAGCGATGTTTAAATGGCTGCCACTTTGACTAAAGTTCCTCCATTTTGGCTTTTCAGTCTTTTATTCACTCCTTTTGTTATTTTAAAATATTCTTATTTACTGCTAGGGAATAGGGCAAAGGTCAGTTTTCTGTAGATTCTCCCTGCTGGATTGGGCCATAGAGATGGCCCTACCTGTCTAAAGTAAGAGGAATAGATGAGCGGACAGGAGCCAATGGAATTGTTAGAGTATTTTTAGTGTTTACACCATGTGAAAGCACATATTGTTAGAGCTAGCAATACTTTAATAAAGGCTGTTATAGCCTCTGTTATGGCATATTAAGGTTTTGGTGTCTGGTAAAATGTATTTATAAATACCCCAGTGAGCTTGGCACCCACTATAGGAATCCAAGCAATTTTCACTGTTTTACTAGTGCACTCCTTAGTTTATATGCGAATGTTCTCTCAGCTTGTCTCCAAGTCCCTCCAAGTTGTGATGGGAATTTATAGACAGTTCTTGGGTTCAAATCAGAGGTTCCTGCAACCCCTTCCCCAGTTTCAATTATTTGCTAGAGAAACACATTTACTGATGTATTATCAAAGATATTACAAAAGATACAGAAGAACAGCCATATGAAGAGATGCATGGAGTGAAGTCCAGAAGAGTCCCATGTGCAGGAGCTTCTGTCCATGTGGAGTTGAGGTGCACCACCCTCCAAGCATGTGGACATGTTTGCCAACACAGAAGCTTTCCAAACCCTGTGCTTTATATTTATATAGGCTTCATCAAATAGGCATGACTAATTGTTTATTCACTCTCCAGCCCCTCTCCACTTCCCAAAGAACAAGAGATGGAGCTGAAAGTTCCAATATACTAAAATGGATTGGTCCTTCTGGTGCCCAGCACCATATCCTGAAGCTATCCAGGAGCTCATTGGGAGTCACCTTCTTAGAACACCTATCACCCAGGAAATTGCAAGCGACATAGGAGCTCTGTGCCAGGAGCTGGAATCAAAGATCAAACATTATAACAAAAGATGTTCCTGGCACCCCTACCATTTAGGAAACTACAAGGGTTTTAGGAACTCTATGCCAGAAATTGTAGACGAAGACCAAGTATGTATTTCTTTAATTTTTTTTCTTTTTTTAATAATTTATTTATTTATTTTAGATTGATAATCCATTTTAAAAATAGAGTTGTCTTTCTTCTTACTGAGTTATGTGTTCTTTTTTTAATTTTTATTTATTTATTTTTAATTTAATTTAATTTAATTTTTTTATTTTAAATGTAAAGATGTGGGATACAATTCAGGGTTAAGTATACAAACATTAATCATGCAGGTACCCCTGTTAATGAGGTATGCCCCTCCCTGCCCTAGCAGTTTCCCTCAACTGCCAACCCCACCCCCCTTTCTTATTTCACAGTATCAAAAGCAGCATAAGCACTTATGATTCTTGTGCCTTCCTGATAAATCGATACCTTTATTATTATGAAATGTCCTTCTTTATCTCTTTGTTTTAAAGTCTACTTTAGCTGAAATTAATAGAGCCACTCCAGTGGCTTATGCCCAGTGGTTAAATGGTATATCTTTATCTCTTCCTTTACTTTCAGTCTATCTGTATCTTTAAATCTGTAAAGCACATACGGCTCTGTAGGGGTTTTTAAAATCCATTTTAACAATCTTTGCCTTTTCATTGGAGTGTTTAGTTTACTTATACTTAGTGTCATCATTGCTATGGTTGGATTTATGTCTACCATTTTATTGTGTTTTCTACTTGTTTACTTTCTTTTTGGTTTTACCATTTCATTTTCCTTTTTTTAAAAAAAATTATTATAGAATTTTTTAAAATTCCATTTTAATGCTTCTGTTGAACTTCTTAGTGTTTTTTTTCTTATTGGTTATTTGAATATCCTTTTTATGAAGTGTTTATTTGAGCCTCTTGATCACTGGGTTGTCTACCTAATTCTTATTGATTGGCAGAACTTCTTTACATATTATAGATATGAGAATTTTGAGGGATATATGCATTTCAAATACCTTCTCCCACTCTGTGGCTTGCCTTTTTATTCTCATAATGCTTTCTTTTGATAAAAAGAATTTGATTTTGCTGTAATGTGCTCTAAACCTTTATTTTCTTATCTGTGATGTGGGTTTTATAGTAGTATCTCACTTACAATGTTGCTATGAGGAATACATTTTTAAAGATGCATGCACTCCTAGGACAGTGTCTGGCACTTAGAAAAGCCCAACAAATACTATTATCTCCAGTGCCACGCATTTGTCCCCCATCTAGCCTTCTATTTTCTTCTATTTCCTCTGCTTCTGAGTCTCTTAGAAGTCATGTGATATAGCAGAAAAAAGTAGACTATATGACTTTGGTTGGTTCCTAACCTCTCTGAATTTCAGATTCTTTATCTGCAAAATGAGGTTTTATCACCTTTGGGATTTAGTTCACTTTTTCCCTTCTTTATTATACACCTTCTATGTATTTGACATTGAAGTAAGACAGACTATCAGAGATGACTCATTCTCATACATTAGTGACCTGACCCCTCCCACCACTTTTACATACCAGCTGAGGAAGAGATGTAATCCCTGTAAGAGGGTAGCAGTTTCTCTTCAGTCACTGACATCCACAGAACGATATGGCTGGCTCTCCAACATGCCTCATCCTTGTCTTTCTCCTCTGTCAGTTCACAGGTGAGTTCAGCAAGATGTTCTTCATTCCTTCTGTCTGGTCTGTGCATCCTAAAGTGTGGCTTCAGGTTGCTTGTTCCACTCTGGACCACTGTCTCAACTCAGGAGGCTCTGCTTTCTCATCTAACATTGCTTTTTTTTTTTTAACCAACCTTTGGTCTCTGAATCACAGAGGGCAGGAAGAGACTAGAGGGAGGGAAAATCAACTCACCTTCTGACTGTGCCGGGAAAAGAGCAACTGAAAGAGGTAGTGCTGGGTACTAGAGACCTATTATCTAATCTGGCTTCTGCCATGAGTTAAATTAGGAATGTCAGTGCTTTCCTGGGTCTCGGAGACATTATGTCCAAGCTCTCCCTCCATTTGAGGGCAACATTAAAAGCAAAATGGTATTGTACAAGTATGTATTCATTTATGAATGTATTTTAAATGAAAATATATTTACAAGCATATTTTAACTGGTTATGCATAGCAATGATATAAGTGGAAAGAATCATTTGAATTTTCTCTCTTAACCCAAGCAATCCCATCAGTCAGTTTCTAATTAGAAAACTAACTCATACCGTAGGCACTTTAATGTCTAATCCCATGGAGGACCAAGGACCATTCTGCATCTGTCAAGGGTATTCTTTGAAGGTTTTACTATCCTAAGGGCTCTCAGAAAGGATCAGGAACCCCATAAGTGATAAATATCTCTCCTGTTATCAAGCTCATGGGGTGCCATGAGGTCCCCCTCTGGGGATTTGGCATAACTGGTTCATTAGGTGTACCCAGCCTGAGGAAAGTGACCTTGCCGAGGCCACACAGGCAGTCAGTGCTCTCAGTCCTTTCCTTCCCATCACCATTACTGGGCCTCCCTAAGTGGTCAGCATCAGCAGACTCTTATCCCCCTTGAATTCATCAGAAGTTTGCATTTTTAGGAAGCACCTGGTTCTAAGCAGGTGGTCCTGGGATAGGCTCTCACTTTAAATATTACTCCCTGAATGGAAATGGTGATCAAAAGTGAAACATGAAAAAGGTGAAGTAGGAAGAAGGCATTGGAGAGCTTTTGAAAGTCCCAGGTGTTCATCTGAAATCTGAACCCTGGGCAATAGGGCACAGGTATGAAAATCTGTCATGTGTGTTCCCCTCTGTTCTGCTCCAACAGGCTGCAGGCAGTCTGTGTGGTCCACCTGCTGTGGTTGAAAGGAGTCAGAGATTGTTCTGGAACTTTTAGTGGGTAGGGCAGTGGAAAGAGTCTTGACCTTGGATGAGGCAACCTGGATTTGGCTTACTGGGGGCAACTTATTCATCTCTGAACCTTGTTCTTATCAAAGAGAATAAAGCCTAATTTGCAGAATTATTGTGATGCTTTAAATTATATATCAAATGCAAAACAATTATAATAATAACCAACATTTATTAAGCTCCTATGCATCCAAGGTGTTTGGCACACAATCTCCTCACAAGTCTGTAAGAGGATGTTATTATTCCTGTTTTACAGATGAGGAAACTTAAGCTTAGTCAGGCCAAGTTTTTGGGGCAAGATTACACAGTTATAACCAGGTAGAGCAAAGATTGAGTTTTCAAAGCTAGTGCTCTTTTCATCACCCCAAATTGTCTCACACTGTACCTGACACAAGAGAGCTGCTCAGGACATGTATATGTGAGCCAGCTGGAATTTCTGCCCTTCCCAGGTACACAAGGTCAAGGTAGAAACCAGAAAGACTTAAGAAGAACAGGCAGGTCTGTTTCTGGGTTATGGATGCACCAACAGGGAACCACCCTGACCAGCCTCAGAGGGGCCAAGGAACAGCCCTCATGGCTTCAATACTCTCATCTGAAAAATGGGCACAATAATCTGTCTCCCTAATACATTTTACAATGATCAAATGATACTGTGTTGGGTAGACATTTAATAAAATGAAAACGGAAAAAGGGAGCGAGGGTGTATTGGGAAGAGTGTCGAAAAGAACCAGAAGAAGCAAGGAAGAGGTGGCAGGAGAGGAGTAGGGGAGCGGAATGGTGGGGAGCTTGAATGTGAATGTAGGAGATTAGGGCTGAAGCGTTGGAAAAGGCATGTGTGAAGGCATGTGGGAGGTCTGTGAGTGTCTCACATGTCATAGATTTACAGTGCTCCTTCCGGGGCATGTTCTGGAAACAGAAATTGGGTGAAGAGCAAGATTCCAAACATTGTGTTTTGTTTTGTTTTGTTTTGTTAAGCAGTGGTTTCCTTTTATGAAATGAAATCTTACATAGAAACAGACACGTGTGTGACTCTAATATAACAGAGCTGAGGCCTCTCTGATGGAGGACAAGTCTCATAGCCTCTGCCCCATCACCTCGTGTACTATACTCCACCCCTGACCTCCTCTCAAGCTCCCCAGAAAAACACTGAGGCGCTGCCACAGACTCCAAGGGTAGCAGGGGCACCGTTGGGGAAATCCTTAGTTCCTAATCTTGGTGATCTGCTCGCTTGGGAGACATCACCATAATCCTCTGAACTTCAACCTGTGAAATGGGATTGGTCTAAGTAATTCCTAACGTTCCTCCCAGCACTGAGATGCTCTGGTCCGTGGTTTCCATGAGGAGAGGGCTACAACACACTGATACGTTCAGACAGAGGCACCAAGTGCTTGGAGAGGTGTTTGGAGACGGGACTGGCAGACAAGAGATGGGCTTCACACTCTCCTCTAGCCTGAGGCCTTCCTGCTGGACCACCATCTCTTAGTTCCGGCTGCAGTGATAATGTACATTCCCTATCATCTGGCTCCTTCTTTCCGCTCAACTCTTGAGATTTTGGGAGACGAGAGGAGGAGGTGACAACCCAGAGGAAAGGGAGGTGGTGTGGGAGAGGAGCTTCTGTCACTTCCTGTTTTGGAGACCATCTCAAGCTGAACTCCTGATGCCAACAACACCTGTGTTTTGGCCAGGACAGAAGGCAAAGTGTCTCTTGCTCCGGCTCCCTCCGCCTCCAGAGGCAGGTGACTCGGGGACACTCACTGTCCTCTCAGCCTTCTGGCTTGTTTTGCTGAGAAGTCATCCAAAGGTGTTTCGGGAAATCTCTAGTTCTTACTTTTAGCCATCCTTGCAGAAATAAAACCAAAAGATGGAAAGCCTCCTCAAGGCCTGACTCTGACATCACCACTCCCTGCCCTCGTCTCCCACCTCCCACCTTACCGTTAGGCTGCTCTGTACTTCCCAAAAGGCTTTCAAATCCGCATTCACACTTCATCTTCCCAATTTCCTGGTAAATAAAGGTTGCTATTTTTCTCCCATGAGAGTTCAGAAACCAAAACTCAAAGTGGTATATGTGGTGAGGCAGTAGTGAAAAGAACACAGACTTCTGAGCTAGAGGAACTAACCAACTTCTCCTCCCTCTTCTGCTATTTCTTTTTGGGGGCCTTGGGAAAGTCACCCCACCTCTTGGAACCCCAGTGTCTTCATCTATAAAGTGGGGCTTAACCTCTGTCTCATTGGGGTTTTCTAAGGATCAAGATAAACAATGTCGCTAAATGGCTTACACACCACAGAGTGATACCAAGTGTTTGTTGCTGGAGCTATGATTACAGAGGCTGCAGAATAGACCCAGGTGTCCTGACTCCCAGTTAGGACAGAGCCCTTTCCCACACTGCTACATGCTGAGGCAGGAGAAGCCATCTTCACCCCTCTCTGGGTGGGACCCTGTGACCCTGTTATTGGGGGATCTGGAACCTAATCCTTATAGACCAGTCATTGGCTGATTCACAGCAAAGCGATGTGTCCCGTCATCACCCAGAAGGCACATTTCTTTCTGGAGAATTTACAGTGAAGATGAAGTGACATTAGTATGAATTTTTAGGGGATGGGTGTGAAGAAGAGTTGGAGACTTCCTTGGAGGAAGGGCTTTGAACTAGGCTTTGTGGGTTTTGAATGAAATCAAGAAGGACAGAGAGGAGGATAAAGCACAAACAATCGCATGAGGTAGACAGTGAGCTGGGGATCAGGAGAAGGAGGAGGACCAACTGCTTGCATAGCAGCCACAAATGGGTAGCGGTCCCCGCTTCGTGTCTTTCCACAGCATTATATCATCACCCCGACCTCAAAGCAAAAGTCCTGGGCTTCTCTCAGATACCGGCAACCCAGATCATGCGACACCTCTGAACAAATTACTGTGCTGGAGGGGACCACCACTGGAGCTGAGTGCTGGCCAGTCTTATCCAAACCTTTTGACTGCTGCAAAATGAGGAAGGGGTGAATGGGCATAGAGGAAGTCAATTACAACACCACTGCACTGACTCAGGAGGAAGGGTGGACATCTGCGGAGGGTGGGAAAATCTCGTGGGACCCAATCCTCCTGGGCCTCGAAGGAGATGTTGGTAGCCGCTCATGCTCTAGAGTCTTCTGGTCCCACAAATCATGTTGAATCCCACCCTCCACTGTATGCTCCCACAGTACCTGCTACTTCCCTTTTCATAGCACGTGTTGTCACCTGTTTAATGTAGTTACTTTCTCCCAACTCCAGGATTGACTATCTTGCCCCCCAGGTATATCCTTGGCACGTAAACAATGGGAAATGAAATGAATTTTTGTTAAAGGAACAAATGACGGAGTGAGACAAGTGTGAACTGCTTAGACATGGTAAAGCTCTAGAGGGACATACTCTGCAGGTACAAAGCCATCACAGATAGGAGAGCTTTCCACTCCCCCTTGGACAGCTAAAAAGAGAATTCTCTTGTTCCTGGATCCCTTTTCTCAGTCAGCCAGAAAGAAGAAATGAAACTTTTTGGTTAGGACCCTCCCAGCTTGCCCCCTGTCCTCTGAACCCACACTTGGGAAATGGCAAGGAACTACTTTCTTCTCTCATTCCCCCTCTTCTCACCCTGAAGATACACTTGAGACGGAACAATGTACTCCACCCAGGGACAGGTTGGCAATTTGCCCTGTGTCATCCTCCAACTTTATTCTAACAAGAAACAATGAATTTGGAGACATTTTCTTATATCACCACACAATTCATGTCTCTTGGCATTTACTCTGAGAATTTAGCACCATGGGTGAGAAAGGGTGAAAAGTGATTAACTGATCACAGCTTAAATACAAGCATACCTACTAACAACTAAAGCCACATCCTTGATCTTGCCACTTCCTCATCTTCAATGTTGCTCCAAAATCAAATGCAAAAATGAAATTACTTGCAGGTTGCCCTAAGTGTAGGGATTGCACCCACTTGGGGGAAAGTTATACCCGATCTTTATTTGACTTTAAAATATTTACCCCCACCCCGTCTCTGTTGCTGAAGTAAAAGAAGGAATGCATTGATTGAGTGATCAAAAATTCAAATAAAATTGATATTGTCTGTAACATTTACTGGAACTCTTTTGATACTCCTTGAGATGACCAAAGAAAAAGTAGTCAAAAAGCTATTCTGGGAGAGAAATAGAGAGAACAGCTTTTTGAAAAATCAGATTACTTAACACAATGATTTGATAAAGTCTTGAGAGATCCAAAGTTGTATGCTTAATGTTATGGGGGATACACTGTGGGTGAAACGTTTGAAAATATGAATCAGCTTCTAAAAGATATTTACCAAGAAAGAGAAAGCAGTTCTTTTGAAGGTAAACTTAGCAAAAAGTTGATAGAGCCCTCAGATCTGTAATCAAGGGAGGAGGTCCACATTTGGTAACATCTGCACCCTGGGGCACTGGTAGACCAGCTTATGCTTGAGGGACGGTCACCAAAGGACATGAAGGGCAATTGGAGTTAAATGGGGCCCAAGGGCATTGGAGTTGACACCTGAGCCCCTTAGGGGAAGGGCAATGAGGGAGAGGGCTGGAGCTGGTACAAATGCCAGGGGCCTTCAAATTGAGCGGTAAGAGTTCCAGTGCCAGAGCTGGAGTGACCCTTAAAATGTCACCTACTAGTTTTGTGCCCCTGAATGAACTATTTCATTTTTTTAAATCTCAGTTTTCTCATTAAGTCAGGAGTTTTATCTATAAAGAGCAAGATAGTAAATACTTTAGGCTTTGCGGGTCATAACTCATCTCTGTATCAACCATGCAACTCAGCCTTTGTGCGGCAAACACATCCATAGACTATATGTAAATGAAGGAGTATGGCTGGGTTCCAGTCAAACTGTATTACAGAAACAGGCAGTGGACCAACCACATTTAGTCCATGGGCTATAGGTAGCTGATCTCTGTGTAAAAGGGTCAAAATACCTAGTTAGCAGAGTTTCTTTAAGTATTAGGCATATTCTTTACAATAAGTCTTTGGCACAGAATAAACTTTTAATACATGACAACTACTAATATTTGAAAGCTTTGCCAGGATATTGGAGTTTTAACTTGGATCAAGCGAATAAATCTCTAATGAAGTGATTCTGGATATCTGGATAGGCCAGTACAGGAATTTATCTTTTTATGAGGCGATGCATGAGTTACATCAGTGCTATAGTAGGAAATATTATGGTAAGAGAGTAAGTTTTGAAATGGAACAGAGCCTGCAAGCTTGGTCAATCTCATAGGACCAATTAGGCATAGGAGACACAGAGCATAGGGCCTACAACAGATTTAATTTTAAATCTTTTTCAATCAGAAAAATGCATAAAGATAATAATGAATATATAATCAATCCAGTATGGACTGCATTCATTTTTATAGCCACACAGTCATAAAATATAATTTCTAATATTTCTTATGGAGGAAAAGTCAACAAAGGTAAAAGTGCATAGGAACCATGAAAGTCACAATGTACCTTGCAGTTGCATCACTAACATACAACTGTCAGGATCCTATAGCTTGGGTGTTTTGTTGGCTTTTTAATATTTTCTTTATTTCTTCCTTTTGTACTTTCCATGACTGAATTAATACAATTTCATTTAAACATTTCAACCTGACACTTTATGTTAAGAGGCAGAAACAGAAATAGCTTTGAGTTTTGTACTTTTAAGGAGAACACCTTTAAGGATTTAATTTTAGTGTTGCCACTTCTATTAGACTTGAATAAGTCCTATCTCTGCTATTTAGTTTTCTCATCTATAAAACATGCTCTTTAAGGTCTCAACCCTGTCAGTACTTGATGTGGACTCTGACATTTACTATGTAGTTTGAGTAAGTCACTTAACCCCATTGTGCCTCAGGTTCCTGATCTGTAAGATGGGGATATAAAAAGTCCTTCCTCTAAGGTTTAGTTAAACAAGATCACAGTAGGTGCTTTTAAACTGTTGGTCCCAATCTAATTGATCTCACTGCTCTGTGCTATTCTCAGCATCTGTTGCTAAGATTTTAATGACTCATTCCTCACACCTGTTTACATGTAGTGCTCAACTGACCACTTCTGGAAGTTTCTTCAGCAGACATTCTTAACTGTTTTTCACCTAAAGCCACATAATCAGTGATGAATATTTACAAGTCATGCTCTCTTGGGGTGAACTAAGACTGGGGTGAAACAAAAATTTCCAGTCTCAGTGCTTTCATATTTTAGTGAAGTTCTGAAGGGTTTCCCAGGAGTTGATTGGGTTGGACTGAGTGGGTTTCTCAAGATTTCCCCAGAACCCAAAAAGGGTGAGTAACTGGGGACAAGAGCAGGGACTCGGACTTATTTTATGGTTCTCTGTGTTTGCAGAGTCAGCAACTGCCGGAGCCATGAAGGAGCTGGTCGGGGCCATCGGTGGGTCTGTGACTTTCCCCCTGACATTCACAGAAAAGCAGGTTGACAGTATTGTCTGGTCCTTCAACAGAACCACTCTCGTCACCATACAGCCAGGCACGGAGAGCAAAAATGCCACTGTTATAGTGACTAGCAATCGTAATAAGGAAAGGGTGGACTTCTCAGGTGGAGGCTACTCCCTGAAGCTCAACAAACTGAGGAAGAACGACTCAGGTGTCTACTGTGTGCAGATACACAGTTCATTATCCCAGCTTCCCTCAACGCAGGAGTATATGCTGCATGTCTATGGTGAGCAGAATCTGTTCCAATGGCAAATGGATGCCTTGATGAGGTGATGAGCTCCTTGACACGGGAGATGTCAAGCAGAGGCTGGATAAACACTTGACAAAAATGTGGGAGAGGGGACTCCTGCACAAAAGAAGTAGATATGGCTGGCCCTTAGGGTCCCTGCCTACTCAGCAATACTGTAAGAAGCAGTATGGGACAGTTGATGGGTGATACCAAAAGTGACAATCACACAGACTGGGGCCAACTGCTGGCTTCTCTTATTAGTTGCATGAACTTAGCCACGTTATTCAATTTTTTCGAGTCTTAATTTCCATATCTGTAATGGGGAGGAAAGCAATACCCACCTCAGGAAGATTTGGGGTTATAAGCATCTGTCACACCCCTTTCCCTACAGAATCCAACCTATTGGTAATAGACACGAAAATCAAAAGATAAAAATATCAACTTTATCTCTGGTAAAGCTAGGTAGGAGAAATGTTTCCTCCCTAGTCTGAATCTTCTTGTTGCTGTTACCATTATTGTTATATAGCTATGGGCAAGCAGACCTGGATAGTTCTCTTTTCCAGTTAGCGGCCACTGCACTCCAGTCTGGGTGACAGAGTGAGACTCTGACTCAAAAAAAAAAAAAGAATGAAGATTCTACTCAGAATGGTGTTTCCTCTGCATTCTGGAGCTCCCAAAAAGATTCATGTTCGAGGTATTCAAGGATAACTTAGAGAAAGGAGAGATACAGGCAGAGTTTCCATCCCTGATTGTCCTTTCTTCACAGAGCACATGTCAAAGCCCAAAGTCACCGTGGGTCTGCAGAGCAATAAGAAAGGCACCTGCATGACCAATCTCACATGCTACGTGGAACGTGAAGGAGAGAATGTGACTTACAGCTGGGAGACCCTGGGGCAAACAGCCCATGAGTTCCATAATGGGGCCATTCTTTCCGTCTCCTGGAGAATGGGGGAAAAGGACACAGCCTTCATCTGCATTGCCAGGAATCCCATCAGCAACAGCTCCTCAAGCCCCATCCTTACCAGGAAGTTCTGCGAAGGTAACTGCTTCTCACCTCTTTATGGGAGCTTCTGGTCCCAGGACCTGCACCTTCTTCAGCTCCTGGTCCCCCTGGGAACAGGCCCCGTGTAAAAACTAGAGGCCACTGGGAAGTTGCCAGGCTGGGAGGAAGGTGGCAGGTACTGCAAAAGTCGGGTCATTTTCCTAAGCTAACTTTTGTTCTTTCCCCTCACCTCCATGTGTTCTGTTTTTAAAGGTGCCGATGGCCGGGATTCCCTCATGGTCATCCTGATTCTCCTGTTGGGGCTCATCCTGCTCAGTCCCCTTCTACTGGGAATAGCTATTTGGTATTTGCAGAAAGACAAAGAAAAAGGTAGAAACTATGCCATTTTTTTCTTTGCCTTCATTCATGCATTTTTTTCCCCTCATTGATTCAACAAACATATATTGAGTGGTATGCGAGACTTGGTGCTAGGTGCTGAGGATACAGCAATGAAGAGGCCAGTCTCTGCCTTCAAGAAACCCATAGTCAGTCCTCACTCCTTAGTAGAGTGCTAGAGGCATTACCTCTTCTCCAGAGGACATGGTCCTCCCAGTTCCCTTCAAAGGCCCACTCTTCTCCTGCCCCAGACAGGGGCCCTGCGCTGCTGACTCTGCTCCCCTGACCTGGGAGGTGATGGCCTCCAATTCTGAGACCCCCACAGACCAGAACCCTTCAGCCCTTCCTATCCTCATCCCAGTTAGAGCTCACAAACCAGTTCCAGCCCTTTCCACGGGTTCAACTCAAGACCTCGCTTTACTCCCGGCTCAGTCTAGACACTTTCCTCCTGGAGAAGACTTTTGCTGTCTCTTTCCAGGTGGATCCCATGCTCTGTGTCCCTAAATCCTGGTAATATGTCTTCTCGGGCTTCTACTGCCCTCATAGGGTGTTGAGGAGGGCCCTAAACATTGGTTGGGTATGAACTGCAAACTTTGAGATTCCTCATCCCTGTTGGACGCCCTGTGAGAGTTTTTCTGACTTTGTCTGCTTCCCACTTCAAACACCTTGATCCAGAGACCAGGGAAAAAAGTGACAAGAGTGACCTATTCATTCTGGTTTGTCTAAGATTTTCCCAGTTTCAACACTGAAAGTCCCCTGTCCTGGAAAACTCTTCAGTTTCAAGAAAACTGGGATGATTGGTCAACCTAGTGGATCATCCAGGCAGGATACTGGGCAAGTGGGGGTGGTGAGTGGTTGGAGAGGGAGGCTTTGATTCTCTCCCAACTTGCTTTTAGAATCCATTGAAAGGAAGGAGAAAAAGGACACTCATCAGGAAATTTCTAACTTCTGCTCCCATTCCGGAGAGAACACAGAATATGACACAATCTCTTACATTGATGTGAGTTCTTTCCCATTTATCCTGGGACTTGATCCTCTCTCTGAGGTTCTCCTTGTGTTACTTGAGGTTTTTTTTTTTCCATGTGTTTGTGCAACATGGGAATGGGGAAAGGGGTGAGGATGTATAGCCCTTAAAACACAGCGCACCCATGTCTCCCACAAGTCTTCAGGGATCCTCTTCTGCTCGGAAGCTGGTGGCCTCTGAAGCACCCGGTTCTGACCCAGCCACTAATGCTTGTGCTGTGGTCTATGGGATCACCTCCTCCACGATTCACAATGGCCACTCAAAAGGCCCGATTCCTTTTGCATTAGGTAGTGGGCAGAGGACTGTGACTTTGACATGATGCTTGAGTCATGGTGTCAGAAGACTGGCTACTCTAGAGATGCCTTTTCCTATAAGGTGACTCAAGGGGTCATCAGGAGAAGGGTCAAGGGGCCTAGGTGGCTCTGGGCTCCCACTCAAGGCTTCCCAGGTGTGAGTCACCAAGTGAAATGAATGAACACAAATGGAATGCAAAGGAAACTCTCTGAAAAGAAAATCGTAAGCATATGGTTAAAAAAACCTAAATAACAAAAGACAATCTGGAGACATGAAATGAGTAGACAACTTCAAAAGGCTCCTTGTGACCAATCATTGTAGGTTGGCTGGCTCTTTAGAGGTCATAGAGCCTCAATATTTAATAAAGAACTAAAAATGCTTTGGCCTCAAGACCCCAGTTTTACCCAAGCCTTTGGTATCTTTTGATCAGGTCGTGTCTTCCTACACTTACCTAATTTACCTCCTACGAAGAGAAAATACTACCAAAATCATTAGTATTCTGAGAGCCCTCTCCTTCCTCACAGGGGAGGCTTTGTGCTCTACCCACTGGTTTAAGTCAAAATTTAGCATTCTGTCACCATTCTCTCTCTTACTGTGCTCAAGACATATCCACAGAAGGCTGCAGGACATCCTCAGATGCACAGGAGTAAACTTATCTAAACCAGGACATTTTCCTCTAGTTGAAAAGGAGCTCTTGTTATTGTTGTTGTTTTGTTCCATTAGTGATCCTGCTGACTTTTTCCAAAGGCTCTTTAGTGGTTGAGAAAATTTACTGGCAACATTAGCAGGACTGTTTCAAATTATGTAACCTCCCTAGGAGTCTCATAACTCATGAGACATATATACCTCAAATATTTTTGAAATTAATTTAAGCACAACACAGTTTAAAAATAATGCAATGGCACCCTGAAAAAAATTATCAGTAAGCCGGGCTCGGTGGCTCAGCCTTTAATCCCGCGCCTTTGGGAGGCTGAGGTGAGTGGATTGCCCAAGCCCGCGGGTTCGAGACCCGCCTGGGCAACTTGGCGAGACCTCATCTCTACAATAAATTTTTAAAAAATCAGCTGGGCGTGGTAGCACGCGCCTGTAATTCCGGCTACTCGGAAGGCTGAGGCGGAAGGATCGCCAGAGCCCAGCAGGTCGAGGCTGCGGTGGCTGGGAGCGGCCACTACACTGGAGTCTGGGCGACAGAGTGAGACTCCAACTCAAAAAAAAAAATTATCAGTAATTGTTATAGCAGCAGCTGCCAACAAGAATACTTCCCACTACCTATCCCTGTTCCAGAACCCTCTCTTCCCTCTTGCCATCTCCTCCTCAGCTCTGCCCTCCCCTCTCTAGATTCTGAGTGTCTCTCTGGCCTTGTCTATGTGATTCAGGATATGGATGATTTTCTTTTTTTTCAGCTTATTGTTTGTTTTTAAACAGAAAACGATCCCAACGGAAGATCTAGCAAATACACTTTATTCCACTGTGCAGATACCAAGAAAGGTAAGAAGCTTTAGAACTGAGTTTCATTCTTCTCCGGGTTCATGTTTAGGTTAAAATTTCTTGGGCCCCAGGAATTTCATATTCTCTGGCATTAAAAAGTATCCCAGTAGTTTCCCATTCTCTTTGCTTAGGGTTACACAAGAACGTGAGGAATAGAAGGGAATTGTATTTTAGGAGTCGGATGAGGGTGTTCTGGAACAGATAGAGTAGAAGAGAGGTTCTATATAGGAATGGTAGAGAAAATCAAAAGACTTCAGAGTAAATTCATGAATAAGGAAAAAACCAGCCAGGCTCGGTGGCTCAGCCTGTAATCCCATGCCGGGAGGCTGAGGTGAGTGGATTGCCTGAGCCTGCAGGTTCGAGACCTGCCTGGGCAACTTGGCGAGACCTCATCTCTACAATAAATCAAAAAATTAGCCAGGTGTGGTAGCGCACCTGTAGGTCCAGCTACTTGGAAGGCTGAGGCGGAAGGATCTCCAGAGCCTGGCAGGTCGAGACTGCGGTGGCTGGGAGTGGCCACTGCACTCCAGTCTGGGCGACGGAGTGAGACTCCAACTCAAAAAAAAAAGAAGGAAAAAGCCATGGCCTATGCTGTGCCTGAGGAGAGGAGTAGCTGGGGAGGAGACACCACCAGCTTGCTCCTGAGCCACCAGGAGACTGTAGGAGGGAGAGATTTCTACTTTTTATCCTTAGTCCAGCTATGTTGCATCTGATTTGCAGTCTCCCTCAAGTTAATGTGATAAGCTTTAAGTCTTATTCCTTCACAGATCATGCTTGGCAGAAGCAATGGTACCTTTCTGTCTCCTTTCCCGTCCTCTCCCAAACAGATCTGAAAAGATGGGGGTTGTAAAGGGAGTTTGCTTAGTGATAGAAAAGGTTGACTTTGATGATTGCAAAGAAAGTTCCGTTCACAAAGCATTCCACAAGATGAATAAGCTTAACCTGGTTTCTCTAAGCCAGGAGTGATTAAACAGTAGAAGATAGCTGGCAGGAGGCTTGGGCTGGGTGACCCTGGAAATAGAGCATCTGGGGTAGTCCAGAGCCCTGCCCACCTCCAAAACTCTGCTTCCTTCTGTTTGCCTACAGATGGAGAATCCCAACTCACCACCCACGATGCCAGACACACCAAGGCTATTTACCTATGAAAATGTCATCTAGACAGCAGAGCACTCCCTCCTGTCTCAGTCCTAAGAATTCACCATTTTGACCAAAAACGCCAGAGAATAAGGAACAATGACTTCCTTTCAGAATAAACCATCAATCTAAGAGTTCATAATTCTACTCACTGCTGAGAAATCTCAAACCCAGAATGTTCAACTATCCATTCCCAGAAATGTGACTGTGAATTTGTCAGCTAGTACCAAAAGAAGGGTTTAGAAGTGTCTCTGTGGAAATGAAAATGCAGCGTCACACATATCGATGGCAGATTCTGTCATATTAATGATGGCCCCAGTTCTGGGTCTGGAGTCACATTCCATCCCAGGGCTTGGAGATTAGGAATATATCAAGAGTCTGATTGCCAGGACAGCAAGAAGCCCAGAATAGACAGACATGCACACAAATAGATGTATTCATCGACTTATCAACTGTATGCCTGGCACTGTGCTGAGCTTGCACTGATTGGTCAGACATGCTCTCCACTCTCATGAAACTGGGTCCTCATTAAATACTTTCATGGACAGTTGCAGCAGGCCTGACCACTGATACCCAGAGGGTCATGTGTGGATCCGCAGGATTTGAAGGTCGAAGTGCACAAGGATGGAGAAGACCATGTTTGACAGGCACCATCATAAAGACTCAGAAGTGTGCATGGCCCAAGGACAAGGACCCCTAGCCAGGGTTCATTTATTCTCTGGTGCTATGAGAGAAAAGCCTAGGCCATAAGCTTGTGCAGGAACCCATCTCAGTGGAGAAACTGAGCCTACAGGCATATTTTTGATCTAGTATAAACTTGGAGTCTGGGATTAGGGGGAGAGGGATTGTTACTTGCAAACTTTTTAAAGTGTTTAATTCATCCAACAAATATTTATTGAGCACCTCTGCTATGTCAATCAGGCATATAAGGCAGACATGATCCCTGCCCCTATAGAGGTTGCCTTTGTTTTTGTTGTTTTTTTTTTTTTTTGGTTGTTTGTTTGCCTTTGTTTTAATGAAGTGGAAAACATGGGAAGGTGGGGGGTAGGTGGCTGATTTTGATGCATTCCTTGGCACATAGCTTGAATGGAGACCTCCTAAGTGCACAATCATGGAACCAACTCTACTGCCCATCGAAAGTGGACTGGATGAAGATAATTAGTACATATACACAATGAAATATTACACAGCCATAAAGAAGAACAAAATTGTGAACTTCTCAGCAAATTGGATGGAATTGGTCACAATCATTCTTTGTGACCTATCACAGAAACAAAAAACTGAATATCACGTGCTCTCACTCATAAGTGGGACCTGAACATTAATCACAAAAGCACAAGGGAGGAATCAGCAATCTTGGGACATTGTGAGGTGGGGGAGGGTAGACACGTATCAACACAAAGGGTATCTGATCCTAAAACATGGGAAGTGAGGATCAGTTGGAGGCCCAAACTTCACCTGCACATAGATTACTTATGTACCTAACCCTGACTTATATCCCACATCTTTATAATAAAATAAAGTAAAAAAAACGTTTTGGGGTCAAGAATGGGATTGAGATTATCTTATCTCAACAGGGCATTTAGAGGAAGTTGAGCCGGATCTGTCCCCTACTACAAAACCCCATTGGAGTAGCCCCCTACACCCTTGACTAAAGTCTACAAGATTCGCTACAAAAAACACGCATTATTTTGTTACTTGCAACAGTGGAATTCTGGAAACTACCCAAGAGTCTAACCACTGGTAAAAATGAAACGAAAGCAGACATTAAAAATTATATATTGTAAAGCTAGAAATTTTTACAATATCACAAGTGAAAAAAGTAAAGAGTAGAATTTAATGTGCTGTATGATTACAACTGTGTTTTTCAAAATGAAAGAAAATACATCAAAGTATTAACACCCGTTGTTTGAGGGTGGGTGGAAGCTTAGGTGGCTTAGTTTTTTCTATTTGTCTTTATTTTCCAAAAATTCTTTATTGAGAAAGCATGTGCTACGTAATAGAATGGAAGAAGTTTTAAATAGATGTTCAGTGAGAAAAGAGAGGTGTTGCCCACTATGAGGGGCTGAGGGGAAAGTCTGAGACCCTCATGCTGAGGATGGGGTGGAGGATGGAAAGGGCCCCCTCAGAGGGAGAATGCGTGGGGAGAAGAGAGGAAGGCCCTCCACATGGGAGGAAAAGATGACACTCCCTCAGAAGGTGGCTTGAGGCTGGGGGGAGCTTCACAGTATGTGAAGATGAGCGGGTGGGAGGGACCAGGAGTCTCTGGGCTTCAGAGTGCATCTGCTCCCATATCCCCTCTCTCCTCAGGGCCAATCCAGATAGCAAATAATTAGGATTAATCACACTTTTTAAAGAATCAGTGACCGAAATGGGGCCCAGGAAGACCAATAGATCTGGGGTCTGGACACTCAGTAAATTCCGTCCCAAAGCCACATGCAGAAAAAGGCTTCCCCTCATGAGCTCAACCAGCAGGCAAAAAGGAAACCACGGCGCATTAAGGTGAGAAGTCACACCACCTCACAAGCCCACCACACGCAGCCCCCAGAGCGTGTGGTTTGGGACTTGTGGGTTGTGAAAACTGAATTCTCAACAGAGAAACTCTAGTGAAAGAGTAAAAAACAAAGTTGTCTGTACCGTTTTGGAAAGGCTGTCACTCTTTTATTTGTTCAGTGCATTCATTAATTTATTTATTCAACAGTACTTATCTTATTGAGCACTGCTAAGTGCTGAGCATTATCCTGAATGTAGAGATACAAGAGTGAGCCAAAACAGAGGTCTGTGACCTCAGCGTGCTTGCATTCTTTTATTTATTTACTTATTTTTCTTTTGAGATAGGGTTTTACTCTGTTGCAGTGGCACAATCTTGGCCACTGCAGCCTCAAACTCCTGGACTCAAGTGATCCTCCTATCTCAGCCTCCTGAGTAACTGAAACTACAAGTATGCACCACCACACTGACTAATTTTTCTATTTATTGTTGAGACAGAGTCTCACTGGCCGCAAACTCTTGGCCTCAAGTGATCCTCCTGTCTCAGCAACCCAAAGTGCTGTGATTATAGACATGAACCTGGCTACATCTTTTTTTTAAGGGTACTGTAACAGTTTTATTTTCTAATTTTAATGTTTACTCCAAATATTACCTACTCTGCAATATTTAGCATTACAGTACGAAATTTTAAGTATTAATTTTAAAATGTAAAAAATGCCCATGGTTTTAAAAATTTTGAGGTTATTGACCAAAAGATTTTTTTTGGGGGGGGAGTAGGATTTATTGAGAAGACAGAAAATCTCCCACAGAGGGGGTGGTGGCCTGACCAAAAGATTTAGAAGGTCATCACCCATTTCATTTAATATTAATATCCAAGTGAGCTTTCAAGCACTTTTACTTTCTTCTCACTTGGACTTTACCAACTTCATTTTCATCCTCAGAACCTTAAAATGTCTTACCTATGACCTGACCCAGAGATTTCTGTTGCTTTCTCTTCCACTAAGAATAAAAATAACAATCTGAGAAGACCTTGCACAAAGGCACTTACATTCTAATGAGAGAGGCCAACACTTAATATTCTTCAAATAACACAGCTTCAGTGACCACTGCTATGAAAGAAAGGTATCTTCTCTCTTCTATCAACTGACCATAGGGAACTCCTCATGAGATCACAGGTCCTGCTGAGAGCTAGAAGGCAAGATCATAGGAGTGGGGAACATGAGATTTGAGCCACTTATTTATGTAGCATTACGGCTTAGGGGGTCAGCTAACACACCATTTATGATGAACAGCTCAGGTCCTGTAGTCACTTGGTCAAACACTCAGTCTCTACTAAGGCCCAGTAGCAGGCCAAGAGCTGTTTCTCAAAAGAAAAGTAGTTATCTGCGGCTGATGTAAGGGTCTTGCTCCAAAATCCTAAAGGCCTGCACTCTGATTGACCTACAGGGGACTGCCAAAGGCTTCAAATGTTCCTGTCTGCTGCTGGCACTTCAAGCACCATTGGATCTGCTGGATCATGTGGCCTAAGAGGCAAAACGTCTTGCACAGCAGCCTGGACCTGTTGCAGAGCCTCCTCATATTCTGGGCCCCACTCAAAACTAGAAGCTTCTTTGATCACTAGTTAAATGGGCCAAAGTAACACCCCCCAAAAAGGAGCATGTTGTTTTAAAATTCCAAAGGTCATTAGGCATTGTGTCTCCTTCTTGGTTGTAGGAGGGACGAGGTGTGACAACTTACCTTTCACCTTAGAAGGGCTCTCTCCACACCACTGGACCCCTAGACATTTCACTGAGGTAGAAGGCCCCTGAATTTTAGTCAGACTTATTCCCCACCCTCTGACATGCAAAGTCTTATCAATAAATCTAGAGCAGAAGCTACATCCCGCTTGCTAAATCGAATCAGCATACTGTCATGTGTATAACTGACCTGTATGATGTTTTGTGGAAGGGAAAGGTAATCAAGATCCCCTTGAGTTTAATTATGATACAGAGATAGAGAGTTGATATTCCCTTCAGGTAGAATAGTGAAGGTATACTACTGACTTTGTCAGCTAAAAGAAAACTGTTTCTGGTGGATCTTAGGGATAAGAATGGAGAAAAAGCTATTTGCCTAAAAAAAGGTATTTGTCAATTTAAAAAGAAAAGTTGCACACCAAGCACCAGGAGGTGTGTTAATTATTCAAACAATGAAACTAAATCTGATATAGCAGCTGCACTTGGAGTCACCACCTAGTTAAGTTTATCATAAGCCATTGTCATTCTCCAAGATCCAACTGTCTTCTGCACAAGTCAAATAAAAAAATGATGAGGATATGGTGGGAATCACCACCACTGCATATTTCAAGTTCTTGATGGTGGCATTGATCTCTGCAGTCTCTCTGTGGATACAATATCACTTTTGATTTGTTATTTTCCTGGGTAGGAATACTTCTAATGGCTTCCACTTGGTGTTTCCCACCGTGATGGCCCTCACTCCACAAGTCAGGAAACCAACGTGCAGACTCTACCAGCTGCTGAGTATGTCTATTCCAATTATGCATTCAGGAGCTGTGGAAATAACCACGGGATGGGCTCAGAGACCCACTGGGAAATGAATCTGAGCTGAAACTCACCTGAACAACATAAGCCCCTACTTTGACTGAAGGGCCACAGTGATTTTTCATTCTCCTGAAATCAGTATCAGTTCAGTAGTTCCCAAAATGTCTAATTGCTTCCTTTTCCCCAACACACAGTTACCATGGTTAAAGGATGCAGGTCTCTTTGGTGAAGGCTGGAAGAAAAATGAGCAATATACATCTTCTGTTGTATACCAGGATCGTTCCTCCAGTTTTCGAGTCTGCAAACTGACTCCAGTCTGGTAATTGATTGAGGGGCCATGACTCTGTTTTTTATTAGTTGAGCCAGACTTTTGTTTACTTCATCTGAAACATCTCTGCTTACTTCGTCTAAAACTTTTCTGCTTATACAGATCAAGTGAGAATTTAGTAGGTTTCCTATCGATTTGACTTCTAGGAACACCATGATCAACTAGTTAATGCCACAGGTCTGCACAAGTCAGACTATTCTGATTGCTGCTTTGACTCTACTGTCTATTATGGTAACCACTATCACTTTGCCTTTGATGGTTGAGTACCACGCTTGGCTCCTGCCATCAGAGGCCCAATTATTCCCATTGTATTTAGATTTTCCAATGTCGTACCTGTAGCTCCCACTGTAAGATCTGATCTTAGGGAAGAGTGATTATGAAGCTCTTCAAGGATGTTAGGCTATCTCAGAATTTATAAAAATTATGTCTTCTGGATACTCTGTGGGTGAGTAGGTCTTAAGGAGCATATCCTCTCTAACATTCCAATCTCTCTAAGCCCCTGATCCTTTTCTCTGTCCTAAACAAGGGGGGTCAGATATTTTCAATTCACTCATGGTGGGTAAACTTTTGGTCCATGATTCAGCCAAGCGACCAAACAACCTGTTAGGGTTTTTTCTAATATTTTGAGATGCAACATTACATGTAGAATCTTTGCTTAGTTTATCAACCAATCCGTATCATAAGACTCAACTTTATGTTCCTTCCACCATTATCCACACTCTTATTATCCATTCCCACACATGTTCCCCAGATTTCTGCTTGTATAAAATGGAAAACTCTGGTTCTTTTGGAGTGTACTGCACCTCCTCATGCGTCCCACTTTGCATCTCACTTTTAAGCACCTGCTGGGGCTTGAGTCTAGTCATAGTTCTAGAAGCAAAGAAGAATGGGGATGGGTCCTGAATCAGCATTGTCTAGCATGGCAATTTTTTCAGACGAAGCCATTACTTTTCCTTAAGCAATGCAGAGCTAATTCCTTCAGACTGAGGTGGAAAGGCCAAGACAAGTGTAGGTGGAGAGTCTGCTTCCATGGGAAGGGGGTGGGGTTAGAGGAAGACTATTCTACTGGCAAAGAAGATTCATCAGAACATAGGGCTGAATATCCCCTACATTCCCCCAATTGGGAAAATTGGTCTTCCCAATTTTCCCATGTCAATTTACATGATACCATTATTTTTCAATGAATGTCATCATTTTCATAGTAGATACTCTATGAGTATGGGAGTTCAACTTGTATTGTAATTCAGCCAATTCTAGGATGAAGTTCTACATTTGATTTTCAGCAATTTCAGCCCTTTAGCTGCAAGAGATGACTCTTCTTCAGGGCACACTTAAAAGCTCTTAGGTCATTTATACAGTGTTTCAGTTGGGCATTCATATCCCTGAGCTCATCCTTTTATTTTATTGCTTTGTCCATTGACATTAGAAGCAGCCAACCAATGTCATTATAGTCCTTCATTTTCTAAAAATGATTATAAGTGTCATATACAGAGTCACTTAGCTCCTTGCTTCATATGTGTTACACATACGACTTGCTGGGGCAGAAGTCTTGTGGGCCCTGAAAGAATTCACCAAGACAGTGGTGAATTAAGAAAGACAGATTTATTAAATGCAAGATCCATTGCAAAGGAGCAATGGGCAGTGCAGCAAAGAAAGGCTGTCTGCTATCTGCCAAGAGATGAGTTAGAGGGAAGTTTTATAAGGCTGTGCTGAGGAGTTTGCATGTGGCACCAAGGGGTCTGGAGGGAGAGGGTTATCTACATGCTGTACATGCTGTGTGAGAGATCTACAAGATGGCTTATTGACTGTAGTGATCTGTTCCTTAAGATAGGGTTAATTTACAGAAATGGCTTTTCCATTTACAGTGGTCTGCTAAAGGTTAGTTTACAACAATGATTTATAGCAGTCAGCAAGCTTTTATGACTCTTATTGTGATCAGTAAGTTCCTTGTAAATTTCACCATGAGGTCCCCTTGCCTGAATTGTTGCTGGCCCACTTCAGCCTTATATTTCTCCACATTCTCCCTGACAGAGCAAAAATGCCAAATCTCTGGCGTGAGGTGAAGGTGTCATCTTCTGTTGCTGCTTTGTGATAAACAGAGGCATTGCACTGGCCCTACCTAGGATTGTTGAATTCTCAGGGGATTCTGTGGGGTATTGTCCTGAATTGTGGGACTTAGGACTTGGGGAAGGGGCTTATTAGAGAGAGGAAGTGTGTTGGGGTGAAACCAGAATCCAGCTGAATCAAGGGGAACTGATATCATCTCATTCTCAGTGCCATTGAAGGTGAAATTGCTGAATTCTAGGGGAAACAAATTGGGCAAGTAAATTGAAAATGCAAGGAGCAAAAAGAAGGGGTAATAAAATACCTAAACAGGTTCTTTTAGAGCCCGCAAGAATGGGAGCAACCAGGAGTTCCATTCCCAGGTTGTCCATAGAAATATCTAGCGATGCTTGTTCCTCAATTTCAGCCTCTTGCTCCCTAAGCCTTTTGACATGGTCTGCACTATTCTTGACTGATTAACATAAACACAGCATTCTTCTTCCAGGACTAAGCAAATGCCCCCTTGAGCGGCTGTGAGCAGATTTGAACCATGCTGGTTTTGGAGAACAACTGCTGCTAGGAAGTCAACCTGATTTTGGAGGATTTCTAAAGCATCAGAGATATGGTTGAGCTCGGTGGCAAGCTCGACTGAGAATGTGTGATAAGTGTGGGCTGTGAGAGTCATACCAATTATTCCCATACTGTTGCAGGAAAAATAGAGAGACCGTGACACCGAGGCTGTTATAGGAAGTGGCATTTATTTACGCTGGCTAGCACAGTGGGCCCGAGTGTCCAAGTCAAGCGCCCCAGAACCGGAGAACTGGGGTCTCATACCCTTGTTTAGGTTAGGGAGGGGTTCGTGTTGAGTGATTACATATTTTCTTTAGAATTTTACAAGGTTATATTTAGCAAAATCAGATTTTTCAAAGAACAGATGGTTTCTCGGGAACTGCCGGGTTGTAAACCGTCAACTTCAGAAGAGGGGTTTGGGTAAGTCTGTGAATTAGTTACTCTTTTTGCATGTCCATGAGATGGCCCAGTCTCTGGTCCATTTGGCCTTTCTTAAACAAAAACCTGCCTGGCGCCGGCGGCAGGTCTTTTGAAGTTGCTACTTGCCTTTCAAAAGGAAATACCTCTGCTATCAACCCCCATCCTGTCGCTGGGCTAGTGGGAGACATTCAGTCAGCCCAGGTGAGGCCAAAGTGCTGTATGTGTCTCTGTGTTTATTCACTCAATCATACAAGAAATATATATGAGCATTTTCCGCATCCTGCCATATAATGACTGCCTTTTCTGCTTAGAAAGGTTGCTTTATCGTTATGAGAAATCCCAAATGACTAGCCGGAAGTTTCAGAACATGGGAAATAGAGTTAATATTGATTTGGGGTTCAGCTAATAATATATTACACCCTGCCATCAGCACACCAACGTCACAAGGTAGTATCCCTCAGCTGGCATCAGAGTGGAGTACTCAGTAGGCCGATCTTTAAAGTCTACCATTTGCGAATAATCATGCACAATAAATTCATTGATGCCGTGTGTGCCTTTATTTTCCTAATTTGAAAATAAATTCCTTGGTTAGAAACAGTGCTGTACTCTAAAGTAGTCATGAATTCCATAGATAATAGTGCTTTCCGAGGCATACTGGACACGAAGAAAATGCTAATTAGTATTTTGTTATTTCAGAGAAAACCAGTGCTGTCCTCTCCTCACCAGAATAGGATTAAAGTTGTCCCCTTGTTGCAAAGTGACTGACTGGCATCCCATGACAGTGCCAAAATAGATTATTATCATCCATTTATATCATAATACTGCTATTATTAGCACAGTGATATCCAAAGTGACTTTAGTGGAATAAATTTAGGCTGCCAAACCCATGCATGACCCCCATTCCTGCCACAATTGCTACTTTTTATTCTACTACTGAACTGGACAGGAAAGAAGGCTTCCTGATGATCACAAACCATGATCACCAAAATTAACTCATATTGTTTATTACCTGATTCTCTCATCAAGATCCCTTGTAGGGAAACTGTGATTAGCATTCATGTATGTTTAGGCATGGATCTATTCTGTATACCCCTTCTTAGCATTCTCATCCAATTTTTCTCCTTCCAAATCCTTGGCTATTTATACAAATTATTTGCTACTTCTCAGAAATCAGTGTAAATCTTGACTTTGGGTCAACCTTCTACCAAGCTCAATGGCCAGAGAATTTTCCTTTACAGTTGTTTTTCATGGCCACTCCTAAGATAGGCTGTAATGCTGTAATAGCACACTTTTCACTGATATTAGGGGCATAGGCAATCCAGCTTTGAGTCGTCTAATTTTTTGTCAAATTGGCGTAACTTACCCCTCCAAAAAAAATACATAAATTTAGAGAAATGTGGCAGCCAGATAGGTGGTAGTACATTGTAGGTATTAAGAAACCATAACGCCAGGCACGGTGGTTCATGCCTGTAATCCCATCACTTTGGGAGACTGAGGCAAGAGGATTCTTTGAACCTAGGGGTTTGAGACTAGTCTGAGCAACATGATGAGACTTCATCTCTACAAAAAAGAAAAAAAATTGGCTGGGCATGGTGGTGGGTGCCTCTAGTTCCAGCTACTTGGAAGAATGAGGTAGAAGGACCGCCTGAAACCAGCAGGATCGAGGCTGAGATGGCCATGAGCCTGCCACTGAACTCCAACCTGGATGACAGTGAGACTAGAACTCCAAAAAAAAAAAAAAAAAGAAAGAAAGAAACCATAACATGGATCTGACTTGTGCCTTTGAGATCTCAATGGAGTCTATCCTATACGTATTATGACTTCTGATGGATGATGGATTGTTCCTGGGAATGTCTCACTTCACGGCTATATAGATAAACTAATGTACAGTTCAGGACCAGGTGCTTTGGTCCATGGTCACCTGTTATTTCTGGCAGTATTGCCAGAAAGCTAGTGTTTGTTTGCTTTTAAAAAAATTTTTATTTTAAAGATGTGGGGTACCATTCAGGATTAGGTATACAAGAGGTCATTGCACAGGTAAGCTACTATTTGTTAAAAACAGAATAGCTGCTTCAGAAGGTGGTGTGGTCTTGCTTCGAAACCCCCAAAGCTTCCATCGCTGTGATCATATTAGAGCTTGTCATCAGCTCTAATACGTAATCAGATGTAAACTGATTACAGAAAGCTCCAAGTAACAGTGACTTTAAAAATATAGAAATTTATTTATCTAGTGATTAAGAACAGGTATAGTTGTATCTAATGTTTTCTATCTTGTTGCTTTACCGTCCTCAACATGCATTTTCCATCTTCCTTCTTGATGGCCCATGATGGTTCCCACTAGCTCCTGCCTTCTGATTTCTTATTCCAGTCAGCAGGAAGGAGGAATGGGAGAAGGGGGAGTATGCTTCTTTCACTTTAAGGGCAAGACACAAAAGTTGTACACATACTTCCACTAAAATCTCATTGGCCAGAATTGCAGAGTCATACCTGTCTATGGAATCACAGCCAAGATTTCAAAATAAAGGTGTATGGACTTCCTATAGAGCAATTTTTGGGAATCTTTATAAAAATACAGATTTATGAACTTCATCCTCAGAGAGTCCAATTCAGCAGATCAGAAAGTGGGTAGTCATATCAATAGTTGCAAACAAGGTTCTATGGGCCATATTGTTCTACTTAGTAAGAGAAACAACCAAAAAAGCTGCTACGTTTGAGCCATCACCTCATGGTTCCAGGAAAACTCTCAAATGGTGTTTTTCTGTTTGTTTGTTTTCTCTTCTCTTTTACTACCACAATAATAATCATTGACACGGAGACTTCTGTTGTAGCCAGAGCAAACCCATTTTGTGAAAGAACAGTAGCAAAAGTTATGCTGCCCCCCTTTGTCCCTACTATGATTAATGCTTACCTATATGCTTGCTCAAGGAATTCCAGGACCCAACATAAACAGGAACCAGTTTGCAGAATGACCCTCCTGAGTAAGCAGAATGCTGAACACAGTTAATCTACAACCTGTGTATGGTCAGATTGACACCGCTGGACCACCAGATGGCCCATTACTCAAGACAATCATGATGGACTACATGAAGCCTACTATTGCTCATCGTTTCCCATGTTCCTTTCTCTTTTAAAACCCCTCCCTCCATTCAGCCTGAGGAATTTGAGATGGCCTGCCATCTCCTCAGGTTGCCAGCTCCTGAATAAAACCCACACCCCAGGTAGTGGATACTGGCTGGGTGTCCTTCAATTCAATTCCAATACTATCTACCGAGAGATATTGTCAGCTCTCACAAGTCAGGGGTTCAGTTCCCAAGATTGACCCTTCCTTCTGATCAGTCACAAATCCAAGGTTCCAGAACTTCTGACAACTGGCTTCAAGTTGGGTTTGCCATGACCTCCTCTTTGGGTTTGATTAATTTGTTAGAGCAGCTCACAGAACATAGGAAAACACATTTACCGGTTAGTTATAAAGGATACAAATAAACAGTCAGATGAAGAGGGACATAGGGCAAGTCTGGAAGGGGTCTGAGCTCAGGAGCTTCTCTTCCTGTGGAGTTAGGGTATACCACCATCCAGGCATGTGGATGGGATGAGTGCTTGTTCATCTTCCTGTCTACCTCCATGTTTTCAACTCTCTGGAAGCTTCCTGAACCCAGTCTTCTTGGGTTTTTATGGAACCTCTGTGACACCAGCCTTCTTTCCCCCAGGATATAAGGCAAAACCCTCTCTGAATAGTCTTAAGACTCACATTCAGAAAGCATGGGAAAGACTGGAGTCCTGCCTTGTGGCAGGGGAATGGCGGGCAGAAGCAGGTAAGAGAGATTCTGTGTCCTGAGGCCCACCTCTGAGGCCTAACACACTAAACATTATAATAAAAACTATAACAAGGTTTATGAGCCAGAAACCATGGATGAAAACCAATACATATTATAATACCACACCAGTTTATTATGAAGGATACTGTGATGTGCTGTCCAGATTCTTCATCAGAAATAAAGTACTTATTCGTCAGCTACTAAGAGTGCTGGCAGAAGATTGCTCTCAGTTGTTAGCCTTCTTAGGGGGTTGCCTCAGCTAAAGAGTACCATATCCTCCAATGATATGTTCCACTTCTGGGGAAAACAAGATCATCCAGTGACTGACAGGGGTAGTAAAAAGGCTCAACCCTGTCTCCCCAACTTGGTCTAAGAACTCCCTACAGGACTGACTGAGACTTCCACTGAAGATGCATAATGCCTTGACTTTCATTCTCTTCTATCAATTTGGATTCTAAGAACATAATAAGCCTGTTGCATGTAAATCTCCACACCAGAATCTGCTCCTAGGGAGCCCATCCTATTTTGCTTACGAAAATGTAGCATCTTTCTCTCGGGCCCATAATTGTGTGTAGCACTCAAGCCTGATAATTGAATGAGGAAGGATGTTAAAAAATGCAGGCACTAGATCCAGATTGCTTTGGTGCAAATATTGGCTCATCTTTGCCTAATGCTACATAAATTACTAATCTAATTTTTAAAATAACTTATTTATTGAAGTATAACTCACATACAACAAAATTTATTCTCTTAAAGTGTACAATGCAGTGATTTTTAGCATACTCACAAGATTGTGCAACCATCACTTCTATATAATTCCAGAACATTTCATCACTCCACGAAGAAACTTCATGCTGATTAGCAGTTCTTTACCAGCCCTCCTCTCCCTGTAGCCGCTGGCAAACACTAAACTGCATTCTATTTCTATGGCTTTGCTAATTCTAGACATCTCATAATCACACAATATGCAGCCTTTTGAGTCTAGTTTCTTGCACTTAGCACAATGTTTCCTGGGTTCATCTATGTTGTAATATGTATCAGTATTTCATCCTTTTTTATTGCTGAATAATATTTTGTTATAGATTTACTACATTTTATTTTTCCATTTATAGATATTTGTGCAGCTTTCATATTTTGGATATTATGACTAACGCAACTATAAAAATTCATGTACAAATTTTTATGTGGACATACGTTTTCAGTTCTCTTGGGTATACATAGAGGAGTAGAACTGCTGAGTCAGGTGTGAACATTTTGAGGAAATGCCTGATAGTTTTCCAATGCGGCATTACCATTTTACATTCCCATTAGCAATGTTTCTTCATATCCTTACCAATGTTTATTATTATCTCTCTTATTATAGTCATTCTAGTGGGTTGCTTAACCTCTTTTTAAGCCCCAATCTTCTCATTTGTAAAACATAACTAATAAAAATATGTACTCCCTAGGTTTGCTTGAGGATGCATAAGCATCTGCTGCCACATCTTTGCAATCTGTTGCTATTCTGCCTCTCTCAACCTTGCAAAGCAGTCTTAAGACAGCTCTATGAACTGATTTGCATACTGCTTACTTCATTTCTATTTAGAAATAGAGACATTGACAGAACAGAAATAGAAATAACATTCCTAAGTATATAGGAAATAACTATTTCATGATAGTAAGTTGAAAGAATATCTAGGATTATACAGGGGTATTAAAATAATCAAGTTTTGTCATAAAGAAAAATTTCAAGCTTTGGGAGTTGAGAAAATGAAAGCAATACAAGTTAACAGAAAGTGTCATTGTGCTCTAAATGTGACACTGTTGCTATTATCACTATTATCATTAAAAACTAAATTATAAGGTAAAAGTTTAATTACTTTTATTTTTATTTGTTATGTGATTGTGTCCCTGTAGATAATATTCCATGGTTCTATTTTCCAAGTTGAAGTGATTTGTTTTGGAAATCATTTTTGTTTATTTTAATTCAATTGCTAGGCTGGTTGGTAAAAAATCTAGACAAAACTTCCATCTGGAATGATCAAAAGTCAATTTCTCTTTCACCTATCTGTAGGAATCCAAGTTTGCCTGAAAATAAATCGCAGGGTTGGGTGTGGTGGCACACACTTGTAATTCCAGCACTTTGGGAGGCTGAGGCAGGAGGATCTTTTGAGCCCAGGACTTTCAGACCAGCTTGGGCAACATAGTGAGACCTCATCTCTTGAAAGAATAACAGAAAGAAAGAAGGAAGGAAGGAAGGAAGGAAGAAGGAAAGAGAGAAAAAGGAAAAAGAAAGAGAAAGAAATTTCAAATTTGTTATTGCATAGGATAAAGGAATGGAGTGACATCTTCTATTCTTCTTTCCTCTTACCCGTCACATAAAGACACCAGCTTACTCATAGAATACTTGTAAGCAAAAAACAAATCCTTGATGTTTTAGACTTCCTAAAAAATGCTCATCACATGTAGTGAGTTTCATTTCATTCTTATTGCTTTCCCTGCTTGCTTCCTTTTGTTCCTCAGAGTCCTTGCCTGGCTCCCAGCCTCTCTCTATCCTCTCCAGGACTGGAATTACTTGATGCAAATCTGCAGCCACAGCCCTGCAGTCTCCAGTGTCAATTCTGTCCTCAGACATTATGGATACTTTTTACACCTTTGCTACCAGTTTGATGCTGACTTTGTGCTTCAACTCTGATACTTGGACTGTCATCTTTTTCTTAAAATCCAGACTCATCTTGTTCTGCAATTTTGAGCTCATACTTTGTTTTCCTAGAGCCTGAATCTCTTTCTTGGCATTCATTCAATAGCACCATCTCAGTTAGAGACTTTGTCTTGCTATTTTAGTGTCTTCCTCCCCCCTTTCCCTCCCTCCTTCTTCTATTCTCCCTTCTATCCGTCAATCTCTGTGGGTCTTGGATTCTGCTACTTGCTAGCAGTTTTCTTTTTCTCCTAACTGTATTCTGCCTTAATTTCCAAACATGTTTTGGCTCAGTTAGGTTAATTTTGTTAAACTAGCACATGACTTAGGCATCGCTGTCCCTAAGAGTATTCAATTGCCCTGGACAAATGCTCCCCTGTTGTAGAATGCTCAAGAAATGTCTTTGTGTTATAGATTATTCAGGGTCATGGAAATAATTATCCTTCCATACTCCTTAATCTTCACAGGGCCCGGCAGTCTTATGACAAAGAATATGATTATGCCCATAAGAGATTCAGTCATGAGTAGACTAGTCTTTCCATGTAGATTAAGATTATATTCAATTATGTTAGAGATTGAGGTCTTAATGGTGCCACAATCTTCATGAAGCATCAATTATTTCTTTTCGGGTCATGGGATATAAGCTGTCCCTATACTGTTAGCCAGACTTGTTCTGGTGGTATGCATGAAATGTTCCCTTCCCCTTGGATGGTAATAGAGGTCTGGTAAGGAGAAAAAATGTTCTCCTGTCTTCTTGATTCTCTACGTTCTGACTTAACTCAGTGAACTTAATACCAAGTAGATGGACAATTAGAGTTTGACTGTCTCAAAAAAGAAATAATGGGAGTATCAGGGAAATACTGACTGCATATTTGCGGAGCCATTCCTCCAATGTTTCACATTTGCCTATGTATTCATCTGGTTCTAATAATAAAATAGATATTTTAATTGTTGTCTTTACATACTTTGAAATTGAAAAATTATCAGAAAACATCATTAAAGTTAACACTAAAATGCCACAATACGTTTGACTGAGAATTCAACTGCTGTTATTTTGCTTCTCAAATCATGTCAAACGGTTTAATCCAATCTGATATACCAGAGAGTGCCATGTAATAAACACCACATTGATTCCTTCAAAAATTATTTACTGAATGCCTACTATTCTAGGCTCTGGAAATATAATGATTTGTAAGCAGATAAGATTCTTTATACGGTTTATATCTAGTTAAGCAGGAATAGAGCAGGAAATAAATATAATTAAGCTATCTGAGACAAAAAGATTTTTGAGACAGAGATTGAGAACATGAAAAAGAAGCAATTTAAAATTGTTTACTGCTTGTATCATCAGTTAGGACAGGCTAGAATATGCTGCAATAACACATTAACTCCAAAATCATAGTGACTTATAACAGAATTCTCACTTATGCAGTCTATGATAGATTTTGTAAACTTTTACGAGAGAGTAATTCTTCATGTAGTGACTCAGCAATCTAGGTGACTTTAATTTTGTGTTTTGCCATCTCAACATGAGACTCTCCAGTTGTGAAAGAAAGGGAAGAAGAGAGATTAGAATATTGAGTAGGGGCTTCCCACTGGCTCAACCTAGAAATAAAACATTTTATTTCTGTTCACGGACCACTAACTAAAACTGATAAAATGTCCTTGTCATGTTGCAATAGAGCTTGGAAGTATAATCATTCATGTGCCTGGCAAAAATAAGTATGTGCTAGTGATATGTACCTCATATTGGAAGGTCTTCCTGAGGCTTGAATAACAAGAAAGACATATATTTAAAGATAAATATGAGAAACAATGCAGGTATAAAAAACAACTAAAGCAAGGGTCTTAAAGCAGAAACAGAAAGAAGACCAGCACATTAAGGAAATAATGGTATGAGATTATGTCAAAGAGGAAGTCAGAGGACTGATCACACAGGGTACACGGTAGTAAGTAGTTTTGTTTTATTATCAATATGACTAGAAACCATTGAAGGTGTTTAGAAAAAGGAGTTCTATGTTTTGATTTATACTTTTAAAACAACATACTGATAGGCAATTATTTGTATGAAGGAAAAAAATAAAAGCACAGTACTATTGCAAGTAGCCACACGAAAGAGAGTGGTGTTGTAGTTTCACATGTCGTGGTAGATGGCAAAATGGTCACAAATTCCTTCCATCCCCTTAAGTATTAATATACATAAGCCTTTGCCACATGACTTTAGCATTCTTCACATCCAGAAGTGGAGTCTATTTCTCTAGTCCTTGAATCTAGGTTTGGATTGATGACTTACTTTGGTGAGACAAGCACAAGCAGACACTTAAAAAAAAAACTAGCCTGTTGGAGCTTTTGCAGTCTTGATCCTGGGAAATTATCTGTGACATCACATGAACTAGTCCAGACTAGCATTCTTAAAGATGGGCAGCCACGTGGCAAGATATCCCAGATGTCCCAGATACCCCAGGTGAGGCCCCCAATTCATAAGCAAAATTATGTTAAACCATCCAGCTCCAGCCAAGCTATCTTACTCCAGAAGAACCACCCATACGACCCACATAATTGTGCATAACAATAAGTGCTTTGGTGTTTTAAGCTACTAAGTTTTGGGGTGGTTTTTATGCAACATAGACTAACGATTGGAAGTTGGTAGTGGCAATAGTTAGTAAAGTGGAAAGAAATAAATAGATTTAGAATATTTTTTGGAGGTAAAGTTTATAGGAGTTGCTAATAGCTCAGTTATAGAGTAAGAGAGAAAAAAATCAGAGATAGTTATTAGGTTAAGATAAGTAAGTCATTTGTAGGGTGAGGATAGAACCCACAATAGCAACACTAAGAAATTATTCAAATTTAGACAATATTTACTCCCTACCATTATTATGTTTTCACAGGAAAACATACATCCCATAGAAAAAAATTAGAGATAAGAGGTTAAGAGATAACAGACATGAATATAAAATCAATTGAGGTAGATAAAAACCTCATTAAAAAATTCCAATTGAAAGCATCAGTGTGACATGAAATTTATTTTTCTCATTCTAAATATATATGTATGTATTTCCCAATTTTTTCAATGCAGTTGTCTAGAGGCAAGAACAACTAGTAGAAACAAATACAACTAATGCACAGATTTTTATTCTCAAGCATCTTTTCCCATTAAAAGGGACCAAGTCTCCTTAAAGAAATAGCTGATTCCTCATCTGGGCAATAAATGTGTAAGGTGAATCTGATATATCTTGTCATCCTTGAAAGCGAGGAAGCTATCAAAAACTATTGAGATTACATCAAAATGATTTGTCAAAAAGCCAGCTTGAAAGAGTTCATGCTGGTCAAAGACAGATCAGTGTGAGCATTAAAATAATAATTTAAATGCATTGAAACGCAGAAAATATACAGAAAATCTGGGAGATCATAATGATACTAAAAAATAAAACAAAACCAAAAAAAAAAAAAAAAGCAAAGCAAGTAAACAAAAAGACACCTCTTTAATCAATTTAGACTGAGACAGCTTTAGTGCCTTCAGGTCATACACAAGCAAACTGAAACCCAATTAAACAATATAGCAACATTGAAACTTAACTAATCAGAAACTGCCAACTAACTTCTAACTAGGAATTTTCCACTGAATCGTACCCAAATAAGGCAAGTGTCTAGCTGTGGTCAATCTAATAATTTCTTTACTTTGCTTTTGTTTTCAACCTCTAAATCCCCTGCTCATGTTGCTGAATCAGAGCTCACTGAACCTTTTCTACTTTTGAGTGCTGCCCGATTCATGAATGCTTTGGTCCTCAAATAAACTCTACTGAATTTGTTTTATCTAAAGTTTTTCTTTTAATAGTTTCTAGATATCAATTTGTTTTTCTAGAAGTTGATAAAGGGAAAGAGTCAGTACTTATATAGCCATTCCTGTACATATGGGTAAGAAGCTAATTAGTTGATGAGAGAAATTTTTTCTTTATGGAAACTAGTAAATATAAAATAAGTGATACAATTTAAAAATAGGCATTTTCAGTTCCTAGTGAAATAATGGATCTAGGCAGTGACCATCAATGGCTGCTGAAATCATTATGTAAAAGATTGAGGACGACTTTATAAACTGGACCCCTGGTCCCATTTTCTGTAGTATCTATATTATAAGCCATTGAGAAACCAGAAATTATGTTTAGTGATGCAATGTCTAGAAACATCACTAGTTATAAACTGTTCTTGCTATAAGTATTGAACATGAATTCAATCACACATCTAAATTTAACTACCAATTATAAAACATTCTAATGATACTGTGAGAATACAGAATCAAAACAAGAAATAATGACCCAGTTGTTTTCAGTAACAAAATTATAAAGAAGGAGGAAATGTTATATGTTAAAAGAGATTTAAATCAAATGAATTAAATGTGATGTGTGAATGTGGTTTGGGCCCTGATTCAAATAAATAAATTGAACATGAAGACATTTTTGAGATAGTGAAATCTGAGCATAATGTGTTAAGTGATATGAATAAATTGATTTTAATTTCATTGGCTGTGATGATGGCTTTGCAATTATGCTTTCCTTTTAAAATCCTTATATGTTAGATATATGCATTTCAATATCTCCTAGTAAAGTGATTTGCTTTAAAATACTCCAGGACAAAAAGCAGTGATATTCTGGGGTGTTTTCTATGTCATATGCTGGATTGAATTTGGCAAAAAGAATTCTCTACAGACAATGAAGCACAAAGGGGATAAGGTCATGCTTTGACTACACAAAGATTTGAAATAAAGCTCATTTATATTTGAGAGAAACACCCAGATTGTGTCTTTCTTCTTTTTATAAGAAATTTTTTACAAGGTTCTCAGTGTTTCTGTGTGCATTCTATACTTTCAACTATTACAATTGCTATCTGCACACATGAATGAATTAAAAGACCCAATATGACATGAAATAGGCCATCAACATTGCAGGACATTCACTCTCACAGTGTGACAACCACTCAGTGTGAGGAAAACATCGACTCTTATCACACCATTGCCTTGATTGTCCTTCAGCACTGTATGCTGTGGTTTATTGCCCTGATCGTGCCCTCTTATACATTCACAAGTCAAAAGCTCTTGCATATTTCAATAAAAATGAGATCTATTTTTGGTTCCATCTTGAAAGTTTCACTGTCTGACATTGCTGTCATAATATACATATTCAATTAATTTACATGGAGCAAAAATGGACTGCCTATGGTGTTTGAAGCATACAGTTTGAGCGTCAAAAGTCACATTACTGCACCTGTTTTGGTAGGTATTCCGAAGAATGGAACTACTTATACATCTTGTTGATTCTCCTTTTACCAAAATATTGAGGGAAATATCCACCAAAATATGAAGGGAAATGAACCATGTGACATGGTTGGAGTCCAACGAATTCTTTTGGAATAGCCTTAGGCTGTTTCCTTTAAAAGTCATGATACATTGGAAGTTAATGTCCTATGACACAGCATAATAAGTTTGTAAGTACTCTGTGTAGAGGAAATGTTAAGTCTTTGGTTTTAGTTATACTCAATTTCTATTTTGGGGGTCAATATGGTCAAATTACTACTATCTGTTTGTTCAGGGACCTAAAACAAAAGACTGGGTGGATTATAAACAGCAGAAACATATTTCTCACAGTTCTAAGGCAAGGTGCTGGTAGATTCAGTGTCTGTGAGGGCTGGCTTCCTCTTTTATAGACAATGCCTTCTTCCTGTGTCCTCACATGGTATAAGGGGCAAGGGTCCTCTCTTGACTCTTTTATAAGGGTGTTTGTCCCTTTCATGAGGGCTCCATTCCAAAACCTAAGTACTTCACAAAGGTCTCAGCTCCTAATATCATCACCATGGGGATTAGGATTTCAACATGAATTTTGGGAAGACACAAACATTCAGCCCATACAACTATACTAAAACGACAAATACTTTATGTTGTGATTTGGATGAAGTCCTAGCAGCTGTGCGAAAGATAAGTTAAGGTAGGGAATGATATTCTAGTTCTAGGAGTATTCAGCTGTGAGTCAGAAAACACTGTAGTATACATCGAGGGCCTGAAAAGTGGGAGAGCTGAGTTAGGAGCCAAAGTGGGAATGTGGAAGGTGAGAATCCCTGCCTACTCATCCATAATCTTTGAAAAGCCATACCTAGTGACTGGTTCAGATGATACTGTACTAGGATCAACTAGGCAAAATACAAAAGGGGGAAGAGAAAAGAAGGGAAAAATTATACCCAAGTTCACATCTGAGCTACCTGACCGTCTCACCCAAATAAGTAAGTAGATAAATAAATACCTAAATAAATAAATGTTATAGCTCTAACGATCTAATAACGAATTGTACAGGATCTGAGAATGATACAAGCTTTGTCCTAGTTCTGGACCGTAATAAGAAGTTTTGACCAGATTCCTAGAGTTTATTTTAACACCTTTGGAGAGAAATGGGCATAGAGAACATAAATATTATAGAGAATATTATGTACAAAATTTGTACTTAGTTAATAAGTTATTCTGATAGTTTAATAGAAATGAATACATCTCAAGAACGTAGGTGAAAGCTAATTCTATTCATGTCTCATCATAATTACTATTTATTAATTTATTCAGTAAATGTCAATTGAGCATCTATGTGTTGTACCCTGTGAGTGGTCACGAGCATGTTCCTAAATGGTTGCAAGATATGATTACAAAGGAAATCAAAAGGAACCTCAATATGTGCCTTTAAATATGGCATGACACAGGGCATCTCTGAGGAGATGAGGAAATGTGGGCTATGCTAAGAGTGATGAGAAGAACATTACAGGCAGAAGAGAAGCTTGCCATCTTCAAAAAACAGAAAGTGTGCGTTGCTAATTTACTAAGGTAGGGAGTATCTGGAGATGAGGCCAAGGAATACACGGGTGCCAAATGCGTAAAGCCTTGTACGCCAAGTATTGCTTTTGTTTTTTTACTTCTTATCTATCTATCTATCACCTATCTATCTATCTAATCATCTATCTATTGATCTATCTGTCATCTACGTATCCATTTTATAATTTGGCTACTATATGGAAAATGGATCAGAAAAAGGGTAAGAGAAGTAAATGTTAAACCTGGTATTTATGTATTATGTATTCACAAGAAAGAAATGTATGGGAATAAATTATTTGGTTTACAGATATGTGTTTTTCCTGTTGTTACTCAGTGAGGTATTCCTGAATTCAGATCACAACAAAGTCATTGTGCTTGCAGCTAAAAATGCAAATCCCCACATTATCCAAATATGTTTATGTCTTCTTTAAACTCTCAACTTGCATTCACCCACTTTAGGTTAGTAATACAGCTGATGAGTTGGTCATAATTCAACCAGACTCAATCAATCCGAATTAGTCATGATCTCTGTCATGAAGAAATGTGGAATAAGAGCCATGGGGCATAAAGCCTGATGTTCTCTTCCCAAGGATAAATTACCATAAATGTGTAAAAGTAAAAGCAAAATATTTTTGATTTTCCCAGTTAGTCCTATATCACACGAGTTATTTTGTCTGATGTGGACCCAATTCTAATCCAAATATACTGACAGAAATGTTTAATATTTTATGCTAAATAGAAGGCTAAAATGCACTTTCTAAGTTTGATTAATTTGGAAGGGAAAAAATATTTGCAGAATAAAACCAATTAAAATAAAAGCTCATAAACATTTTGCTAAGAAGACTGAGATTTTAAGGGCTAAGTGAACATAATAATAACCTAATTCTAGTATAAAAAGAAAATAGGGTCTAAGTTCACTGCAGTTCTAAACCTTGAGTGATTAGTAATCAAATCACTGATGTGGACAATCAAAACATGACAGAATTTCTTTCATTTATAGGACCAATGCAGCAGTTGGTAATTCTCATATGAATTACTTAAATATAAATTATTTAAACTTATATATTTTCATTCTGCAAATAGAGACATTGAAAAGAACTAAGAGCAAGAAGGGGCAAGTAGTTTCTTCCTTTTTGATGTTCAGTTCTATAAAAGGACAGAAGGTTAGTAAATGCACATGTGAGGGACTTTAGAAACCATTTTATCTTCTGCCTGGACAAGTCAAAGAATTCTCTAGAGCAAGAGTATGGCAGGCTAATTTATTTCCCATTGACCTAGCAACTAATGTATGCAATATTACTGAAACCATTGTCTATTGCCACGGCAGGACTGAGAAATAATTCCCTGTGGTTTGCAACTTCAGAACTTTTTCAACACTGTCTGAAATATTTGACATGTTTTGTGTAGAATTCTTCTCTCTTGTTATAAGAAATTTATTTTATTTAATTAAAAACTAAGAAAACATAGACATTTGTACACAATTAGCAAGTACCAGTGGTAATTTATAATCCAGGTCAAATTTAACCACAATAGCAGTATACAAAGAAGCAACAGAACTTTTCTGAGCACCACATTTCACATATCAATGAGTAGAATTAGCAGGCAGTTCTTATAAACCACATGCAAATAATTGAAGAATATATGTAGGATGTACAAATGGTTTTACCTTCAATGTTGTCTTTAACAGCTTCTATTTCTCTTTTTAGTGAGAATTGATTGAACTACTCTTCTTGGTGCCTGCCCTTTTTGGATAGATTCTTTATGATAGAGATTCTTCTCTAGCTACAAGGTGTGAAGCATTAGACACTTTTCCCCAGTTCTTTTCCACTTATTTCCAGGTTTCCCTAAAGGGTTAAGCATTCTCCATTCAAATAATAATGATAAAGTACTCGCATTTTTCTGAACATTCCTTTATTTTTCTCACCTTGTCGATATGCTAAATACAAATCACCTATCCTTGCCTACCTTCCCACAAGCCCTTCTCATGAGACTGCCTAACTCTTGGAAAAGAAAATTCCTGCTTGGGCACAAAATAAATGTGCAAAAGACAGTTGCATTCCTATACACCAACAACAAGCAGGCAGAGACCCAAATAAAAAGCACAATCCCATTCACAATAGCCACACACACACACAAAGTGAAATACCTCGGCATATTGCTAACCAGAGAAGTGAAAAACCTTTACAATGTGAACTACAAAACATTGCTCAAAGAAATCCAAGAAGACACAAACAAATGGAAAAATATTCCACGCTCATGGATAGGAAGAATCAACATTCTTAAAATGTCCATCCTAAAAAAGGCAATCTACAGATTCAACGCAATACCCATTAAGTTACCAACATCATTCTTCTCAGGCCTGGAAATGACAATACAGAAATTCATATGGAAACATAAACGACCACGAATAGCCAAAACAACCTTTAGCAAAAGAAACAAAGCAGGAGGTATCACACTTCCAGTCTTCAAACTTTACTATAAGGCTACA
>CAUYQG010118033.1:0-10646 GCA_963574415.1 Tarsius wallacei | reverse complement strand
CTTTAGGTTGCAGAATAAGTATTTAAGTTTCTATAGAATCGTTTAACTTGGGATTAGCATAGGCATAGGATGAAAAATGTTTATAGGATAGGTCAGTCACGGATTCATATGATGAAAAGGGTTTATAGGATAGGCTGTCATCGATTAAGGTTAACATCTGTTACGGGATTTTTCTTCCTGAAAAGAACATTTGGTGGGTGGGGAACGCCCCTCACCTGGCTTTGTGTTCATGTAAAAGACATGTGAGACTGACTGTGCAAATTTTGGGAATAAAAGACCTGTTGTAATTCCCAATAAACAGCATCTGCATCCTCATAACAGGTGTCCAGTTTCTCTCTCCCTCTCTCTCTTTCCCCCTTTCTCTCTTTTCCCCCCAAACGCCGATGCCGTCTCCACCTTTGGGAACCCCTCGACTTTGCGGGAGCAGGAATGAAGATATCAAAAGATATCAAAAGAAGGGTGAAAGGACCTCAGGTGGCAGGTGGCTTAACAAACTCACCATAGCCTGTCTGGTGCCCTTTCCCTTCTGAGACCTCATGGTGGAGCAGAGGTGAATTAAAGTCCCAGGAGCAGGGTCTCACATGGTGGCTCAGGCCAGCACTTTGGGAGGCCAAGATGGCAGGATTGCTTGAGTTCAGGAGTTCGATCCCAGCCTGGGCAACCTAGTAAGACTTCCCATAAAACAAAATAAAATATCCCTAGAGCAGGCTCAAACCCACAGACAAACATGGGTGAACATGCTGCAGTTTCAAGAAGGTATCCCCATGGTCAGATACTCTCTGACAGGCACCCAGTGTCTTGCATTCCCTGCCAGGAGAGCAGGCTGACCAACCTGTTGTCTCAAGCTCAGCCAAGTCTCATGACAGAAGGTGGTGTGACTTCAGGAGCCTTCCAGAATGGCACAGCCTTTCCCAGGGGGTGTTCCCACTGTGCGCAGGGTGAGGTTATCCAAGTTACAAAAAAAAAAAAAATTCTGTCTGTGGACCTGGCTCACTCAAGCACACGACTGAAAGTGGGTAGGAGTCAGCAGATCTCTGCTCAGCTTGTGGCAATCAGGGTTAATCAAAGGGCAGTGAGGGAAAATGACATTGGGCACATGTGTAAATTATCTGCAGTGTTCTAGGGTCACAAAGATAAAGCTCGTTGCAGCTCTGGCTCATGTTTCCAGAGTGGAGTCATGGTGAGAAGAAGGAGCATTTCCAGAGGAGAAATAGGTCATTGCATGGTCTGCAAACAGCATCTGGAAAACAAGAAGGCCAGTGCTTGGAGGTCACAAGAGACTGGTTGGTGAGGGGCTTGCATTGTGTTCAGTGGGCTTCACTAGAAGACATCTGTGGGGGGGTGGGTTGGGTAGTGTCCTCCCAAGTTCATGTTTTTTCTGGAACCTCAGGATGTGACCTAATTTGAAAATAGGACCTTTGAGAACGTAACAAGGTAACGAATGTAAAGATGAGGCCATTCTGGGGTAGGGTAGGCTCTTCATCCGATATGAAGTGTGTCCTTCAAAAAGAGGAGAAGAGGCCAGCTGTGGTAGCTCACACCTGTAATCCTAGCACTTTAGAAGGCTGAGGTGAGAGGATTGCTTGAGTCCAGGAGTTAAAGACCAGCCTGAGCAACACAGCAAGACTTCATCTCTTTAAAAACAAGCAAACAAAAAAAGGAAGAAATCCCTTCCTCTCACAAACTGTTCACACAGTGGGAAGGAAGACAAGATTTTGCAATACACTGTCCCGAAAATGTACACACTCAAATAAATATGCGCTTTTAACACCAGCTCTGAAGAGGAAATTCTCTCTCGGGCCTCAGTTCCCAACCTTTACCCTGAATGTTAATGTATCAATTTGCAGTGGCCTCGGAGTTGCTGACGGGCATTAGAGAAAGAGGGCATTAACTAAGCTGTCACAGCAGACCCAGACGCAGTGGCAGAATTAATTTTTCCTTCATTAATAATACCCTAATTTGCATGATTAATATGTCATAGTCAATGAACATAGGCTGATACAAATAAAATCACTGAATAAAAATGCCACCTGCTGAGCAAAAAGAATAAGACAAATAAATGACTTGACACAGCTAAATGAGCAGAAGACACTTTATTTCCCCAAAACAATATTTGAAATGCTTGAAATATCACCATCATTGGGGCAGCTCACGGAGGAATGCAGAGACAGGCATTCCAGAGGTTTCCACAGAAGGATGAGCTCCAGGGTGTACATGACTATCGTGGCTTGCCATTGGACAATTCCAGAAATTCCAGCCAAGACTGATTCTTGCTGGGCTCCTTGCTCACCTTGCCTGTTTCCCGAGCTGGCCCCAAGCCAGGCCAAAGTGGTGCCACCTCATCAGCCCAGACCCACTTCTTCCTCTGGCTGCAAACCTCAGCTATTTCTTGCCAGCAGCCTCAGGGCAGGAACTAGGGCGAGACTTTGCCAAGGGCACAGGCAACAAGCTGGAAGCCAGGGAAAAGGGGAAGCTGGAAAAGACCCCAAAATGGTCCCAGACCCATGGGACAGACCCTTCATGGATACTGGAAACTTCTCTGGAGCTCCAGCTCTATGCTGGATGCAGCGCCAGCCACTGGGGAGAAATTCATACGTGGATCCTGGGAGCAGACACTGCCCAGCAACCCTGCAATATGCATTTCTTTTAGGGACACCAGACCGAAGCAGCCTCAGGAGAGAGCAACAGAGCTTTCTGCAACGATGGGAATGTTCTAGACCTAGAATGCCCAGGACCAGGATGGCAATCCCTGGCCACCTCTGGCTATTGAGCACTTGAATGAGACCAGGGCTGTTGATGAAATGAATTTTGAATTTCACTTAATTTTATTAATGTAAATTGAAAGAGCCATATCTAGTGGCCACCATACCAGATGGGGCAGGAGCGAAGGCCCCTTGTGTGGGGATGAAGGAAGTATGGGCCTTTCAGCACTACCCTGACTGTGCGACCTTGAGATGACTTTTACCTTTCTGGCTTTGTTTCTTCATCTAAGGCCTGAGGGGATTGGATTAAGGCATCCCTGGAGTTTACATTCTGCATTTATCAACTTGACTGTTTAAACAACCTGCTCTGTTCATTTTTACCATCATTCCCAAAGCTTTTCTGGCTCTCTACTGCTCACCAAAAACTTTCTCCTCCCCCACAGACTCCAGTTCCTCATCCCTAATTCTCCAGCCATATCTGCCACATCTCCACCACAGGAACAGACCCTCGGTCCCTGATGGGGGTCACATCTCAGAACCCCATCATGCCTCGCCTCTCCTAACCCTGCCTGCCTTACACCCTTTGCTCCTCCCCAGCCCACTCAATGCTGGTGGAAGACATTCTGGAAGCTTCCCAGAGCTCCATGGCCCATGAGTACTCTTTCCTCTTGCTTGGAATGAACCTCAGCCTCTGGCTAGTGGTAATTTGTAGTGCTGTCTTATTTATCTCTGGTTATTATTTAACAGCAACAATGTTGCAATGTCTTGGAAACAGTGCAACAATGTGGCATAGGCCTGTGCCACCTACAACCCAGAGGAGAGAGAGAAAGTGATCTGGGGAACCAGGCAGAAGGAAGCAGGGAATCTGTCTTCCCCACCACATGGCAGGGGGACCTTGGGAAGCGATTGAATCTCGACTTAGTTTACCCTATCTGAAACATGAAGATAACAGTATCTCCCCCTTGGGGATGTTGTAAGAGCCAGTGAACTCACAGCAGGCCCAGAGCCCGTGCTCGGGGCTTTCGATCCATGCTGAATTTCAGCTCACCCCAAAGACTGCTGCTTCAACAGCAGGACGGGCCATCCTCTGCCCTCCACCAGCACACAGTCAGATGAGGAAGAGCTGCTACTGATGACAGTTTCTTGATCCATTAGAAATAAAATCTCAAATGGTGGTACTCTGCTTCATTTTTTGAACTAGAACTGGGTTTCTGGTAGAATAAAATTACAAGAATTCTTTCTCGACCATCTCATTTCTTTTTTTGAAGCATTCTTGCCTAACCACTGTTCTTTGGTTTTCATATCCTAATCCCCCCCCAAAAAAAAGGGAGGAGGAGGAGAAGAAAGAAAGAAGAGACGAGAAAAGAAAAAAGCAGCAAGATGAATCACAACACTCCAACATGGCTTGTACTTGCTCAATTAGGAAGGACAATAAAACTGACTGCAAAAAGACAAATACAATTATCTTTTTCCTTTTCCTACTCCCTCAAGTTGAAAAACACAGTGTGTCTAACTCTCTACACCACAAACACAGCCAAGGCTCAGAAACAGACAAGAGTCAGACACTCTATAATATTAGTTCAAGACCCAGTAATGGTCGTATCTCACTTTGACTTCATTTCCCTGTTTTCTGTTTTTTTGGGAGGTTTTTTTTCCTTTTTTTGAGTGCAGTAATATGATCACAGCATCATGACTCACACAGCCTCAACCTCCTAAGCTTAAGAGACACTCCGGCCTCAGCCTCCTAAGTAACTGGGTCTACACCAACACGCCTTGCTAATTTTTTTTTATTTTTTGTAGAGACAAGGTCTCACTATGTTGTCCCACTGATCTCAAACTCCTGGGCTCAAGCAGTCCTCCCATTTTGGCCTCCCAAAGTGCTGGAATTACAGGTGTGGTGGGCCACCGCACTCAACCCCTTTATTCTTCAATACAATCTATGCATAGTTTCAATTAATTGAGAGAGAAATGTACCAGAAAGACTAAATTCAAGATCAGTTTTGTTGTTTCTTCATTCTAATGATATATTTTGTTGTCCCTGTAAGTTCCATGAACTCTGCACTTGTGGTTTAGGATGGATAACTAGGTAGATACTATGTTGGATACAGACCTTTATAGATAATACGTACAAGTCAAATAGAAGCAGGGTCTACGTGGTCCAGTCTCTGCATAAAGTTGCATTTGAACACTCAAAACCTAGGAACCAAACATGATTTTAAAGGAATTCTAACCTTTTACTTACGCCTCTCAGAGGGCAGGCTTCTAAGCTACAGCTGCATTTCTTCAGAAGGCCTGCCTTTACTTTTCACAACAGCCTGTGCCCACAGTGGTTCTGCTTGAGCCTGTCAGGAGCAAAGCCCTGGGCTCCTCCCCCAGCCCTGTTCCTCTGGGCTCTTCGATTTCCAGACATTCCATGGAAATATGTCACCAGCAACACAGAAGCAAAGAATGGAGGTGGGGTTATGAGGAGTGGGGGGAGGGAGGTCACAGATGTAGGTCGAAGGATACAAAGTTGCAGTTAGGTAGGATGAATGAGTCTAGAGGTCTAATATGCAGCAGGAGGACTGCAGTTAATAATATTGTATTATATACTGGAGATTTGCCAAGAGAGTAGACTTAAAATACTCTTAACACACACACATACACACACACACAAGAAAAAAAACTACATGAGATGATGGATGTACTAATTGGCTTGACTGTAGTAATCACTACATATATGTATAATAAAACATCATGTAAGTCTTAAAACCATGTTGTATAGCTTAAACATATAGTTTTTAAAAAGAGATTCATTACCAGCCACATGTACACGTTGAAATTATTTCAGACACATTTTTAAAGTAAAAAAGGATAAGATTAATTTTAATGTTATGTTTTATTTAACCAAGTATCATCAGCATATAATAAAACTATTTTAATTATGCACTGCAGGGATCCCCAACCTCCACACAGCAGGAGGCGATTGAGCAAAACTTCATCTGCGTTTACAGCTGTTCCTCATCACTTGCATTACTGCCTGAGCTCCGCCTCCTGTCAGAGCAGCAGTAAAAAGCCAGTTTCTATTTCCAACATCCTGTGAAGCAGGGTCTTCTTCAGTGACAGCGATCAACACAAGATTATGGGGTAGACTGGACATAAGCAGCACACTTTGGATGTCACTGCCTCCTATCATCCCCAGATGGACCTGCTAGTTTCAGGAAAACAAGCCTGGGGCTCCTACTGATTGTGCTTTATAGTGAATTGATAATTATTTCATTATATAGTACTATTTAATTATAATAGAAGTAAGCACACAACAAATGTGATGTGCTTGAATCATCCCCAAACCATTCCCACCACTCCAATCCCCGCCATCTATAAGTGGAAAAATTGTGTTCCACAAAACCAATCCCTGATGCCAAAAAGACTGGGGACCACTGATTTATAGAACATAACATATTTTTAAAAATTAATTCTTTGAAATCTAGTGTATATTTTATACTCTGTGGCACAACTCAGTTTGGACTGGTCACATCTAAGCATCCAAAAGCTGTAACTGGTGGCACAACTCAGTTTGGACTGGTCACATCTAAGCATCCAAAAGCTGTAACTGATGACCACTATATTAGATATGCACCATTCTACTGGCTGTTGTGGGTTCAATGTTTGTGACTCCCCATAAATTCATATGTTGAAGTCCTAACCCCCAATGTGATGACCTTTGGACATGGGGGTTTTGTCAGGTACTTAGAGTTTGATGAGGTCCCATGGATGGGGTCCTCATGCTGGGATTAGTGCCCTCATGAGAAGAGGTAAGAGGGTTTGCTCCTGCTGCCATCTGAGGTCACGGTGAGACAGTGGCTGGCACAAGACAGGAAGAGCCTGCCCATGCTGGCACCCCAATGCCTTCAACTCTCAGCCCCCAGAACTGGGGGAAATAAATGTCAGTTATTGAAGCTCTCTAGTCCATGGTACTTTGCTATGGCAGCCTGAGTTAAGACTCTGGTTCTGCATGGCAAACATCTGCAAATAATCTGGCAAAACCAGTCTCCCTTGAGGGCTCCGGGTAAGGCATAGGAGACTGAGAAAGCTGGAAGCCTGAGCTGACCATAGGTCCCAGCATCACAGTGGTCATAAGTATGCTGATGTGCTTGGTGATGTGTACAGAGAATTCAATTTCTGCCATTTCTAAGTTCACGAGGCTCACCATTTTGTGGAGGATACAGGACAAAAACCTTCATTTTTGTCTTGTGTGACTATTTAGCCCACTGCCTGCTTGAATGGAAAATGGCAAAGGAGACACAAAGAAGCACAGGAGTGGCTGCGAAATGGCAACAAGCATAAATACTATGGGGTTCAGATGGAAAATGGGATCACTCTGGGATAGGGGAGAAATAACTTACTGCTACTGTTACCTACAATTGAAAATCTAGAAGGAAAAAAAAAAGACCTGGCACAGTGACTCACGCCTATAATTCCAGCACTTTGGGAGGCCAAGGTGGCAGGATTGCTTGAACCTAGGAGTTTGAGACCAGGTAACATAGTGAGACCCTTCTCAGAAAGGAAGGACAGTAGAAAGGAAGGAAGGAAAGAAGGAAGGAAGGGAGAAAGAGAGAGAAAGGAAAGAAGGAAGGGAGGAAGAGAGGAAGGAAAGAAGGAAGGAAGGAAAGAAGGAAGGGAGTAAGAAGTAATGGTTATTCTGACTTCTCATATTGCATCTCATATGATTTTACTTTTACCTGTATTGTTTCAGATTGCCCCTGAGCCACATATTAATTTGTTCCAGATATTTTCTGATGCCACCACTGTTAAACATAAAAGAATCAAAGTGGAAAAACAAAGATGCAAAGCCCTGGGACCATTAAAAAGTTAATAGCTCTGTGTTGGCCCACATGACAGAAAAGTCCCCAGCTTCCTCAAGGTCAGAATTTTGCACGTAAAAATGGAAACCATTTGCCTCAAATTCCCATCATTAGCCACTGCACCAGTGGCTCCTGCAGACCCAGTTAAGACACACCAAAGAACTCCCAGGCTTCTAGACCCAGAAAGATATAAGAAAATGATTAAGCAAAATAATTTGAAATGCCTGGCAAGGGCAAAGTACCAGGAAGTGTCCTTGAGTAAGAAAATAGAACCTTGGGATTAATCTAAGCACAATCTAAAATAGCCAATATACAGACTGTATTTTCCTTGTCACTGGAGGTAAAGAACTTGATCCTATACCCTCGGCAGTGATGACAAGTAAAATCTAGTGCATTCAGGTTTACTCTTAATTCTCTGACAAGACTTACAGGCTTCTGTAAAATTTAGGAGGAAGTAGGCACAAACTGATGTGAGGAAAGTAGACAAGAGTAAGTCCAGAAGAGGGAAAATATTAGAAATTGTGTAAAAGGACTCCTGGGAAATTGACAAACTCTGAGGCAAGGAATAGCACCAGGGATTTGAAATCGGTCCAGGAGAAGCTGCCAAGAAGCTGAACCTCAAAAAAAATAATCTGGCCACAGGGCTAGGGTAAGGCTGGAAAGAACAAGTTGAGCTATCGGATGATGGCATGGTAGCAGAATGATCCAGCAGCGCTATTCAAGAAAAGTTCCACCTTCCTCCACAGAGCTCTTGGCAACGATGAATGCAGATTGCATTAGACTCCCCGTGGTGGGGCCTGGCTGGGCTGACCCAATGTTTGAACTGGGCTATCTACACATAGCTACACACACAGGAAGCTTATCCTATGTGGTTCTTGTCACCTCTTTCGAGGCCCAAGGACTCATAATCATCTTGCCCCTTCCCAGGCTGTCCCCAGCCATGTCTACACCCTGCCTCCACCCCTTCCTAGTGACCCATCCCCCAAGGTTCCCATGCCACCCCCAGCTCTGTGTCCATCACACTGGCCTCCACACGGCAGCCTCTCTGTTCCCCGAGGTCTCCTCAGGCAGTCATCCTTGCATGGGAGATTTGCCTTCTTCCTTCCTTCCTTCCTTCCTTCCTTCTTTCGTTCCTTCCTTTCTTTCATTCTTTCTTTCTTTCTGTTAGAGTCTCACTCTGTTGCCCAAGCTGGCATGCAGTGGCGTGATCACGGCTACAGCAGCCTCAACCTGCTGGCTTCAGGTGGTCCTTCCACCACAGCCTTCCAAACAGCTGAGCGCCACCACACTCAGCTAATTTTTTTATCGATTGTAGGGACGAGGTCTCACCAAGTTGCCCAAGTTGGTCTCAAACCCCTGGGCTCAGGCAATTCTCTCGCCTCAGTCTCTCAAAATGCTGAGATTATAGACATAAGCCACTGAGCCAGCTGGTTTTGCTTTTTAACATTGATCTCACAGACAGGCCAGGCCTTAATCCTAAAGATGATCCCTAATGCTGTGTATACCAGGCCCTTAACAGGCTCAGTGGTAGCAGCTATTTCAGAGTAAGTAGACTTCCTGGGTTCCTTCTAGTTGCAGGTGTAAGACTGGCCCTACCCAGGGTGAAGATCTAGTAAAAAATATGGATAATTCAAATGGGAAAATATTCAGTTCAATTGCATGGCTATTTCAGCTTAAAATCAAATAAAACAATTATGCCATAATTGTTTTTTCTGATCATAAAACTAATGTCTTGGCTTTATAAAGAATTAAAACACTTATTTTACATACTTTTTGTAGAAGTGTTCTTTCAGTACACCGTTCCCAAGAGACACAGCCTAAAGTATCTGTACATGAATATTTTTCCTCTCTCTCTCTCTTTCTCTGTCTCATACAGACAGAGATACATTTGGTCAGGCATGCATGGTTATGATTTTTTTAATTTCTTTTGTTAAATAAAGATGTGGAGTACAATTCAGGGTTAGGTATACAAATGTTGATCATGCAGGTACCATTGTTGATGAGGTATGCCCCTCCCTTCCCCAGCAGTTTCCCGCAACTGCCAATCCCACCTCCCTCCCCTGAGAGTTTCCCACTACTGACAATCCCTTTCTTATAGTATTATAATTGTTCAAGGTCCACTTATGAGTGAGAACATATGGTACTCTGTTCTTTGTTTCTGTGATAGATCACTGAGTATGATAGACTCTAAATCCATCAAAGTTGTTGCAAAGTCCATATGTTTGTCCTTCTTTATGGCTGCATAATATTCTATTGTGTATATGTACCACATTTTTTTTATCCAGTCCTGCTTCGATGGGCAACATGGTTGGTTCCTTGTTTTTGCTATTGTGAATAGAGCCGCAACAAACATAAGTGTGCAGGTATCTTTTTTGTAGAATGATTTGAGTTCCTCAGGGTATATTCCCAACAGGAGAATTGTTGGGTCATATGGAAGGCCAATTTCTAGTTCTTTTAGAAATCGCCACACTGTCTTCAAAAGTGGTTGCGCTTGTTTGCATTCCCACCAGCAATGTAGAAGTGTTCCTTTTTCTTCGCATCCTCACCAGCATCTGTTGTTTGTTTTATTAATGATGGCCATTCTTACTGGTGTTAGGTGGTATCTCAGTGTGGTTTTGATTTGCATTTCTCTGACAATGAGTGAGGCTGAGCACTTTTTCATGTGTCTGTTGGCTGCCCGTATATCATCTTTTTGGAAGTGTCTACTCATGTCTTTTGCCCACTTTTTAATGGGACTGTTTGTTTTTTTCCTTTTGGCGCATTTGAGTTTCTTGTAGATCCTAGATGCTAGGCCTTTGTCAGATATGCAGTTGGCAAATAATTTTTCTCATTCTGTGGGCTGTCTCCCTGTTCTCTTGATGGTTTCTTTTGCTTTACAGAAGCTTGTTAGTTTGATGAGGTCCCACTTGTCTATTTTATTTCTTAAGGTATGGCCATTTAGGGTTCTGAATAGGAATTGGTTGCCAGTTCCAATTTCCATAAAGGTGTCTCCTGCATTTTCTAAGATTCTTATAGTTTGAGGTTTTATGTTTAGGTCTTTGATCCATTTAGAGTTAATCTTTGTGTATGCTGATAGGTAAGGGTCCTGTTTCAATCCTCT
>CAUYQG010118032.1:0-17411 GCA_963574415.1 Tarsius wallacei | reverse complement strand
TTTTATTTTTCTAATTAAAGTAATTTTATTCAATTATTTTGAAGGAACAATGGTAACTGTACATGTTTATATATGAGGCATAGTGTGATGTTATATGCAAACATTGTAGAATTATATAATGAAGCTAATTAACACATCCACTTCGCACACTTATTTCTTTTTCTTTTGAGAAGAACATTTAAAATATACTATTAATTATCCAGGCATGGGGGCTCATGCCTGAAATCCAAGCACTTTGGGATGTCATGGCAAGAAGATTGCTTGAAGCCAGGAGTTCCAGACCAGGCTGGTCAACATTGCTGGTCAACTAATAAAAAATAAAAAACACTAACCAGACATGGTGGTGGATGGCTGTAGTCCCAGCTACTCAGGAGGGTGAGATGAAAAGATCACCTGAGCCCAGGAGGTCGAAGCTTCAGTGACCTGCGATCATGCCACTGCATTCCAACCAGGGCAGCAGAGTGACACTTTCATTCTAAAAAAGTTTATGATTTTAGTAATCTTGAAACAAGCAACACATTGTTCTCAACTATAGCCACCATGCTTTGCAGTAGATGATTACAACTTATTCCTCATGTATATCAGAAACTTCAGACTCTTTGACTAACACCTCCTCTTACCCATCCAACCTACACACATTCCCAACCTCTCATAACCACCGTTTTAATCTCTCTTTCTCTGTTTTTGACATTTTCATACTCCATATATAAGTGAGAACACGCAGATATAATTTGAAAAAGAATCTATCATATTCTGACATCTTGTGGGAAATATTATTTTGCGCTTAACCTAAGTAAGATAGAGTGTAATTGAAAATCACATTCAACCAAAATCTTTTTTCATATTTAATCCATTGATTGTTACATTGGATACATGTATAACTTTAGACTTTTCTCACTACTTCTAAATCAAAATGTTGTATATCTTTTATTTGTATGTCTTTGCCAAATTAATTTTGTATTTGTGGCCCACACTAATATCAATAAATTGTTATATCTTTCCTTTCAGGTTTATTTTAAATTCTTATTCCATTTCATATACAGTTATTTTGAATTTAGTCTATATACCCTGGTTTTATTTTCTCTGTCATTCTTATTACTTTTTAAGTTCTAGCTTTCTTAAAATGTGTTTCCAAGCCAGGTTCAATGATATGTACTTGTAGTCTCAACTACTCAGGAGGCTGAGGAGTTAAGATCACATGAACCTAGAAGTTGGAGACCAGTCTGGACATCATAACAAGACCTCATGTCTACAAAAAGAAATTGTTTCTAGATAGGAATGCACCTTCATGAATCCACAAAAGTGAATAAAGCAAGTGAAGTGCACTGTCATTTGCATTTTTCATAATAATGGAAACAGTATTGTACAATGAAATGCATGTGCGTCTGACATAATGACCCCTGGGGTGAATCATGTGACAAAAGAGAATAGATTGTTATGGCATGTTTATAAAGTATGATCTGGGGAGATCTTTTCATGTTGGATGAGGAACAAAACCAGGACTATAGAGTGCTCATTGGATTTATCAGGAAAGAAATCAAACCCCAATGCAGAAAATTACAAAGAAAAAATGCCATCCAAAAAACTGAGAAGGGCATGCCTCATTCATTATTAGACTGTATTTTTTAAAAAGTGGTGTCAAATAAATATAGAAATAGGTACAGGGTCAGATCAGGAACCAGATATGGATTCCATCACTAGGCAAGCAGATCAACAGAGGTCTGTTCTGCATGGGACTCTGGAGTGTGGGGTAACATCAATTCCACACTGGTTGCCTGCTCTCCCAACAGTCTGCATCTGTTCTTGGGCTCTTCATTCAGGCTGTGTGTCCCTCACTGGAAGGGACTGGCTTTCTTTGTCTACAAGTCTTGACTTTCCTTTTGTGGATTCCAAACTCTTTGACTATTACCCACAGTAAAAAAAATATCTATTACGTTGTGATCCAGTTTGTGGGCACACACAAATACACACACACAGAATACTAAGAGATATTTTTAATGTATATTTTCTGTATATGATACACTCTGAGATTTTATTTTGTGCTTATATTATATTCTATTTAATTCTCATAAACCACGATCTGACCTCATAATGGCTCCTGATTTCAGTATATGAAAATCACTTCTCTAGTCTACCCCCACACTTATGTTAGAGTCTCCCAGTTTCTTTTCTTTCTCTAATCCTCAGAAATTCTATGACATCATATTTCCTCATTTGTTCATACAATATATATTGATTCAGCTATGTTGCAAACCACACTAAGTCTGGGACAGTGGGAAGTGCATATAACATTATAGCACTCACTGTGTTCGATGTATCTGGGAAACACAAGATATGAAATTAAACAAAATTGACAGAATGTTAGTTCCTATATCTAAAATAATTTCATAAAGAAAACGTTCTTTATCTGTTTGAATGGTAAGAAAAACTCAAAAAGAGGTAACTGCAGGGAGCCTTAAAAGAATAGATGGTGTTTTCCTGATAGAGATGGTATGAACATTCCAGATAGACCACTGGGTGAGACTCCAGCAGAGGCAAGTAGAGTGTGAAGGCACCAAGTATTGATGCTCTGCTTCTGGTGAAGCTGAAAGTAAAGTTCAATTCTGGAGATTCTGTGGGTGGGAGCAGTGCAGTATGAAGGTCTTCACAGAGGCGAGATTGTGATTGAATCTGCAGGATTTCAGGTTCATCCTACAGTGGGGAATCATGGGGTGAAGGACTTAATTGAAAATATTCAATGATCAGCTTCGAAATATAGATTACTTTGGGTCAGTGAGAATATCAACATGGAGGGCTGCCAGCCTAGGAAGGCTGAGAGAGATGACAAGGAATTAAACAGGAGGCCATAGAATTGAAAATTCAAAATGGACAAGAACAGGAGACATTTGTGAAGTAAAAAAAATCAACCTCATCTTATTACCAGTGATAACCATTCACTTACTAACAGTCGCCATGCTAAGTTGTTACCTATGTTGATTAAGTCTGTTGACCACCTCATGTGGATAACACTATGTCTCTAGATAGAAGAAAATATTAACATTTAGAAATCCTGTCATTTGAGGTGACACAGAATGGAACTGGAGGATATACAGTTAGGTAAAGTAAGCCGGGCACAGCAAGACAAATATGTTCTCAATCTTATGAGGGACTAAAAGAGAAAATGGAGGTATTGAATAGAATGTTCATTACTAGAGCCCAGAAAAGAAAATGAGGACAGAGGAATAAAGTGGGTTGAGCAATGGATACAAAATTATACTTAGATAGCAGGAATGCTATTTAGTGTTCCATAGAACAGTTAGATGATCATAATCAAAATAATTTATTGTATATTTCAAAACAGCTGGAAGAGAAAATATGGAGCATTTCTTTTAAAAAATGTTTTATTTTAAATATGTGGAATACAATTCAGGTTAGGTATACAAATGTTCATTATAGGTATACAAATGTTCATTATGCAGGTATCCTTGTTGATGAGGTGTGCCCCTCTCCCCTGGCAGTTTCCCACTACTGCCAATCCCTTTCTTACAGTATTATGATAATTGTTCAAGGCCCACTTAGGAATAAGAACATGTGGTACTCGGCTCTTTGTTTCTGTGATAGATTACTCAGTATTATACACCCTAAGGCCATCCAAGTTGCTGCAAAGTTCATAATTTTGTCCTTATTTATGGCTGCATAATATTCCATCATGTATATGCACCACATTTTTTAAATCCAGTCCTCTTTCAATGGGCAGGACAGTTGGTTTCATGTTTTTGCTATTGTGAATAATGCCGCGATAAACATGCATGTGCAGGTATCTCTACCATAGAGTGATTTGAGTTCCTCTGGGTATATTCCCAGTAGGGGGATTGCAGAGTTGTATGGGAGGTCAATTTTTAGATATCTTAGGAATCACCACACTGTTCTCAACAGAGGTTGTACTAGTTTACACTCCCACCAACAGTGTAGACATATATCCTTTTCACAGCATCCTCTCCAGCATCTGTTTTTTTCTGAGTTGTTGATTATGGCCATTCAGAATGGAGTTAGGTGGTATCTAAGTGTAGTTTTAATTTACATTTTTTGATGAGTGTGAGGCTTAGCATTTTTTTTCCACGTATCTGTTGGCTGTTCCTATGTGTTCTTTTGAGAAATGTCTATTCATATCTTTTTCCCACTTTGTAATGGGGCTGTTTGTTTTTTTCCTTTCAGCACATTTGAGTTCCTTGAAGATCCTAGATGTTAGGCCTTTGTCAGATATACAGTTGGAAATATTATTATCCAGTCAGTGGGATATTATTATCCACTCAATGGTTTCTTTGGCTTTGCAGAGAAAACCATAGAGTGATTTGAGTTCCTCTGGGTATATTCCCAGTAGGGGGATTGCAGAGTTGATGTTTGATGAGGTTCCACTTGTCTGTCTTATCTCTTATGACCTGGGCACCTGGAGTTTTGATCAGGAATTGGTTGCCAGTTCCTATTTCCATAATGGTGTCTCTTGCATTTTCTAAAGTTCTTATAGCTTTAAGTTTTATGTTTAGTTATTTGGTCCATTTAGAGTTGATTGTTGTGTATGCTGATAGGTAGGGGTTTTGTTTTAATCTTCTACATGTGGCCAGCCAGTTTTCCCAGCAACATTGACTGAATAGGTTCTCTTCTCCCCAGTGGTTGATGGTGGAGGCCTTGTCAAAGATGAGTTGGTTGAGAAATTGAGGTTTTGTTTCAGGTATCTCTATCCTGTTCCATTGGTCTATATGCCTGTTCTTGTCCTAATGCCAGGCTGATTATTGTAGCTTTATAATAAAGCTTAAAGTCTTGGTTTAAGCTTTTTTGTTTGTTTTTCCTGAGGATTATTTTGACTATTCATGGTCATTTATGTTTTCATATGAATTTCTGTATTATCGTTTCCAGGTCTGAGAAGAATGCTGTTGGTAATTTAATGGGTATTGCATTAAATCTGTAGATTACCTTGGGTAGAATGGACATCTTAACAATGCTGATTCTTATAACCCATGAGCACTGAATATTTTTCCATTTATTTCTGTCATCTTTGATTTTTTTGAGCAGTATTTTGTAGTTTTCATTGTAAAGGTCTTTTGATTCTCTGGTTAGGAAGATGCCAAAGTATTCATTTTTTTGTGGCTATTGTGAATGGAATTGTGCCTTTTATTTGGGTTTCTGTTTGTTTATTGTAGGTGTATAGGAATTCCTAACACAAAGATGTGATCACTGTTTGAGATGATGCATATCCCAATTATCAAGAGTTGATCATTACACATTGCATCCTAGTATAAAAAATCACATGTACTCATAAATACATACAATTATTAGGTATCCACAAACATAAAACAACATTGTGACTCTCCAATTTCAAATATCTGCTTCATGTAGAGCCAAGATTCCACACGTTTTTTCTGATTCCAAATGTTTTGCATGTTTTATTATTACTATTATTATTTATTATTATTATTAGACAAATTCTTCCATTGTTGCATCTTTTAAAAGTCCACAGTTTTGGTGTATTTTTTGTAGTCCCTTTTGTGAATTATAGGCTTATTCTCATTTCTCATTTCTCTCTTGGATTGTTCATCCTATAACGTATTTTGCCAGTATAAAGATATCACTCCATGTTCTTTATTAGTTATTCTGGGCATCAAGTGTATTGGGCCAGGCTTGGAATTCTGGCAGAACCAAGGAAGCTTCCTTTATCACAATCATTCATGGACCACCTGTGTGTATCAGGTTTTTCCACCTCTTGCTCATTTCATTTTTCTCTCTCTATTTAGAATATATTTCATGTTTAGTTAAATATAGAACATAAAATAGTCCTATCCAAATGAAGTCCCACATTTACATGTCCATGGGGGATTTTGCCTTATGGAATGTGCTACTCTGTCTGCATTCTAGAGAGCTGCAGTAACAGAGGGCTAAGAGCAAATGAAAACCACCTAATTTATCAACATCCTCAAGCCCATTTCTCATCACTCTCTGTTTCTCGGGCCATTCACCAATCTGTTTTCTTTTCAAGCTTTGGTTTTCTGAAACAAGTGCATCCTTAGGGCCTTTGCATGGGTCATTTTCTCTGTAAGGTACACACTTCCCCAGACATCCACTAGGTCCCACTTTGCCTTACTTTAAATCTCTTTATTATTATAAACTATGAATCTGACAAAAGCCTAACATCCAGGATCTACAAGGAACTCAAATAAATTGAAAGGAAAATAACAAGCAACCCCATTTAAAAAGTGCAAAGGACATGAATAGATACTTCCCAAAGGAACACAACACAGTGGCCAACAAACATGAAAAAATGCTCAGCCTCACTAATCATCAGAGAATGAAAATCAACACTACAATGAGATACCACCTACACTGGGAAGGATGGCTATCATTAAAAAGTCAAAAACAACAGGATCTTGCATGGTTGCAGAGAAAAAGAAATGCTTCTACACTCTTGGTGATAATAGAAACTAGTGCAGCCTCTGTAAAGCAAGGTGGCATTTCTCCATTAAAAGTTGAGCTTCCATACAACCCAGCAATCCCTCTTCTTGGAATATATCCAGAGGAACATAAATCATTGTACAAAAAGGTAACCTGCACAAGCATGATTTTTCACACACATAGTTATTGCAGCACTTTTCACAAGAGCAAAAACATGGAACCAACATGTCTGTAATTGGAGTCTACTTGGAAAGACAAATTTGAATAACTTCTTTGTCTTACTATGGCCTTAAAGTCAGATATAGATTTAAATATGCCCATCAAAAGTGGACTGGATAAAGAAAATGTGATACATATGCATAGTGGAATATTATGAAGCCATAGAGAAGAACAAAAACATAGTTTTCACAGCAATATGGTTGCAGCTGGAAACCCTCATACTAAGTGAACTGTCACAGATTCAAAGAACTGAATACCACATGTTCTTACTAATGGGTAAGCCCTGATCACTGTTCACACAAGCATAGAGATGGGATTGGCAGATGCTGAACACTACTTTGGGAGAAAGGGAGGAAGCAGGGGAGTAATGTGGCAATATACTATGTTCCTGCTGTACTATCTTGGGGAGAGAGGGCCAGCTGGAAGCCCAAACTTCACCTGCATGAACTTTCATATGTAGTAAATCTTCACTTGAGCCCACAACTCTAAAAAAATTAAAAAGTCACCTTTCCTATTGGTCTTGCCTGGACACCCATGAGTAATAACACTCCCTGTCCTCTCTCCCCACTACCTCAGTCACTTGCTTTCTTGTTCTAAACACTTATCACCATCTAACATATTACATGCTTATGTCTTCACTAACTCAAATCCTTTCTCCGTCATGGAATACAGGACTTTACCCCACACTCATTATCTAGACAGTGCCTGGAACATGACTGAAACTCAGTTTGTATCACTCAAATGCATGAAAAAAAATTCTCACTAAAATTGTAGAATACATGACCTTCTGGAGAAAGGTGAATAACGGGGTAGGAGTTTTCCATAACCCATAGCCTGGAGGAAGGGGGAGGTAAAAGGGGAATGCAAAGATGCCAATGTCCATATACAAAATATAAAAATTAATTTCCTGTTTAAAAAATATAAAGCATAGAATTTCAATAATGTGAGTGATGCCTTTTTAAATGAAAATGGGTTTTGTTATGTTTCTGTGTCCTGGTAACCACATTTATAATGTGGAACCAGGAAATGACAAAAGGATTTCAGAATTTCTTCTGCTGAGACTTTCAGAGACCAGAACTGCATCTCCTCATCTTTGGACTTTTTCTCTCCATGTACCTAATCGCTGTGCTTGGGAACCTGCTCATCATGCTGGCCACGGTCTCAGACTCCCACCTCCATAGCTTTAAGAACATCTTCCTCCCAAATCTGTCCTTTGTAGACTCACTTCATGAGGTTTTCTTCTTTCTCTGGTACCTAGACAATTTTTGTCATTTCTCATTGTATATTCATCAGTTGGTTCTAACCCTGGATGAGAAACAGTTGAAAATCTTTCAATCCATGAGGCAACATGAGTGTCTTGAGAATAATTTCTTCTCAAAAGACATGTACGAGTAATTCTTCTTTTCATCTACTCAAAAGTTGTCTTGCATTTTACTTCTCTCCTGGGAAGAAATGAACTGAACTTGACAACTAAGGATATTTACATAACTTGCAGAAGAAAAAATCTGATTTAACAGGTTTCTATATTTCTGTCTATCATTCCTTTATATATCACAACATAAACTACTCTTCCAGACAAGGGAGAGTTAAAAACACCAGTTTCTGTCATCACAGGTTCTTGGCTTCCAGTCTCATCTCTAGTATTCTGTTTCTTATTCAGATCTGTGTTAATATTGCCTATATCGTCACTGGCAAAAGAGGTTATAATCTACATATCTGTAAGTGGAGTCTACTTGGAAAGGCAAATTTGAATAACTTCTTTGTCTTAGTATGACCTTAGGGTCAGAGAGAGATTTAAATATGCAGAAGCAAATTTTAAATTATATAGGGCATTACTATGCAAAATATTTCTTTTACATTCTTTGTATCTACTCCCTGAAGTATGAAAGATTGGTGTTCATGTCTGAAAAAATTCATTCATTGCAGTGAAATATCACTTGGCTTGTTTTATGTTTCTTTATTGAATTATCTTCCTGTTTTTACTTGAAATCCCAGTACGGCCTACATATGTAACTCCTTTCATTACTCTCAATGAAATATCATCCCCCTTTCAAAGCAGTTTCATATTCAATAAATGGATTAGGAAAACGGTATCAGTCTAATTTACAGTATTTCTCCCTAATCATCACACATCTCTTCAAATGCCTTGATCAAAGGGTCTTACACAAGAAAACTTGAATTTATATAAAATATGTAACTCAGGGATCACAATATCTTTTGCACTAATGTGCATGTTTCTCTAACATCCCCTGGTTACCTGGAAAGGAACCTCAAAGTGTCATTTTTTAATAAAATATAATTGTGAATATGGTCTTCCAATACCAGGCCAAAGGCCAGATATACAAACAGCAGACTGTAATTACCTGCCCTCTGTTCTGTTTATGTCAATTATTGTATCAGCTAGCAATTTTACCATAGCAACCATCTTCAAAATAAATGTTTTTCAATCATGCTTTTATACAAAAAAGTGAATTAATGGGGCAGAGTTTTCCTGAGATTTCCTGCTCTTCTCATGAACCTGTAGTCAGCTATGGGTCAACTGGAGAGGCTCTGCTGATCTTGGCTCTGGGCTTTCTTATCTGTTGAGGTCTTGGCTTGATGTTCACTGATCTAGGGTGGTCTTGTCAGGGCCACCAGGCTTCTCTTTCATACATCCTCTCCTTCTTCAGAAGACAGGGTTCCAAGAAACAGCAACAGAATTGTACCAGGACCCCTCAGGCACACTGTTGATGCCAACATATTGTATTGAGCAAAGCAAATTTAAACATCTGAGACTGGGTCAAGACTTAAAGGATCACTTCTTCCACCTTCTCCTACAGTAGCTGGATACACCTAGAAAAGAAAGTAAGAGTAAAGGTATATAATTAATGAGCAGCTATGGAAATTTAATGACATTCTTTACAGACATAGAAAAATATCCTAAATTGTATATATAACCTCAAAAGACCACTCCAAACTAAAGCAATATTGAACCAAATGAAGAAAGCAGGAGGAATTGTCTAACATCAAAATATACTACAAAGTCATAGGGCTTAAAACAACATGGTACCAGCATAAAAACATACGCTTAGACCAATTTAACAGAGGACAAAAATCCAGATATAAATCCACATATTTACACAAACTTATTTTTGCAAATGTGCCGAGAATACACTTGGGGCAAGAACAGACTTTTCAGCAAATGGTGCTGGATAAATTGGATATATACATGCAGATGAATGAAACTAGACCCATATTGCTCACCATATATAAAACTCTAATTTGCATAAACTGGACTCGGTGGCTCAGCCTGTAATCCTGTGCTTTGGGAGGCTGAGGTGAGTGAATTGCCTAAGCCCACGGGTTCGAGACCCGCCTGGGCAACTTGGCGAGATCTCATCTCTACAATAAAAATCAAAAAATCAGCCAGGCGTGGTAGCGCATGCCTGTAATTCCAGCTACTCAGAAGGCTGAGGTGGAAAGATCACCGGAGCCCAGCAGGTCGAGGCTGCAGTGGCCGGGAGCAGTCACTGCACTCCAGTCTGGGTGACAGAGTGAGACTCCAACTCAAAAAAAAAAAAAAAACTCCAGTTAAAATGGAATGCAGATGTTAATAGAAGGCTCAAAACTGTGAAATTAAGAGAAAAAAAATAGGGAAAATGCTTCCTGACAGTGATCTTTTCAGAGATACTTGAATAAGACTTCAAAAGCACAAATAACAAAAGCAAAATTGACATATGGGATGACATCAAACTGAAAAGCTTCTCCACAGCATGGAAATGACTGACAGATCAAAGAGGCAATCTACAGAATGAGAGAAAATATTTGCCAACTATATGTATGACAAGGGGTTACTATCGAGAATAAAGAAGGAAGCTTAACACAGTAGCAGGAAAAGAAATATTCTGATTTAAAAGGAACAAAAGACCTAAAGAGACATTTATTGAATGAGGACATATAAATGGCCAAGAGGTCCATGAAATCATGCTCAAATCATTAAAATCAGAGACATGAAAATAAGAGTGACAATGAGACACCCCACATTACAGTTAGAATGGCCATTATCGAAAAGACAAAAAATAGCAAATGCTAATGAGGATGTGTAGAAAGGGGAACTTTTACATATTGACATTGGAATGCAAAGCAGTACAACCATTATTTAAAAAGTATGGTGCTTCAAAAATTTAAAAATAGAACTAGCATGAGATCCAACAATTCCACTAATGGGTATTTAACCAAAGGTTATATCAAAGAAATATGTTATATCAAAGAAATATATGCACTCTTATATTGTTGCAGTGCTACTCAATGTAGCAAAGATATGAAATTATTCTAAATGTTCATTAATAAATCAGTGGATTTTAAATTGTGGTATATCCCCCAAAGGAGCACATTTTGTTCTACCAAAAAGTCACTTGCACTTGTATGTTTATCTCAGCACTGTTCACAATAGAAAAAACATGGAATCAAGAAGGGTGCCAATTGATGTGAATTGGATAAATAAAATGTGGTCCATACACCATAGAATAGTCAGCAGCCATAGAAAAGTATGCTATAGAGTGACATTGATGTAGCTGAGGGATGTTATTCTAAGTGAATTAACTCACAGACAAAAAACCAAGTACTGTATGTTCTCACTTACAAGTGTGAACTAAATACTGGGTACACATGGACATAAAGATGGGAATAATAGACAGTGAAGACCCTTAAAAAGGGAGGGAAGAAGGTAACAAGTGTTGAAAACTTACCTCTTGGGTACCATGTTCACTAATTGTGTGTTGGGCTCAACAGAAGCCCAAACTTCACCATGATGCAATATATCCAAAGTAACAAATATGTGCAAATACTGATGAATATAAAACAAACAAAGAAAAAGTCAATATGTGATATATGTTCACAATGAAACATTCAGCCACATACAAGGAAAAATTACATGATTTACAACATGAATAAACCTGAATGATATGATGTTAAGTGAAATATACACGGAAACACTAATCTCATATGATCTCACTCATATGCAATGTAAAAAACATTATCTTAAAGAATTATAGGTAGAGTGGTAGATTCCAGAGCCTGGGACAGTTGAAGGAGGAGTAATGGGGACATATTTTTCAAAGGTTACAAAACTGCAATTGGGAGGAGAATGCTGAGAAGATTGATTGTACATCATGGTGCCTATAATTATTAATAATACATTATATTTCTGAAAAATACTAAAAAAGTCGATTTCAAGAGTTCTCACCATAAAAGCAATAACTATATGAAATAGTGCATGTATTCATTAACTGGATGTAACCATTCCTCAATGTATATACACTTGAAACATCATGTTGTATACAATGAAGAAATACAATTTTATCTGTCAATTTAAATAAATAAATATTTTAAAATTACATGTGATAATCTCCAAGGTCCTATTCTCAGGGAAACTTTTATAAAAAGATCTAAACATATCTGTACAATTACAAAATGCTTTATAAATTAAGGATTAAATGCCAATTCATAGCCTATGTTACAAATATGAAATTTCCCTTTTTTTGGTGGAAAAGCATTATGAAGCCAAGGATGTAATGCCCATGATTCTGCATCAAGAGAACACAATTCACTCCTTTGTTGAAGAAGAGAATAGTAATTTTCAGAAGAAATAAAGGGCTGTGTTCCCATCACAAGTCAATGCTTTAGAGACCCAAGAAACCTTGTCAAGACAAGTTCCTAAGGGAAGACTATGGAGAAAACTTTCATTCAGGATGCAGATAAAATTTTCACTCCCAACTCAGTATGAGGAGATTAAATCTCTGGAAGGCAAGCAAGTCAATGTGGACAGGGTAATAAAGATTGGGTTCACCTCACATTTAGTAAAATGTCTTGGGACCAGGGAATGCAGAAAAAAATAAATTTCTTTCACTGCAGGGCAATGTCCCACAGGAAAATGGTATGGTCAGGGTTGGAATAACAAGAAGAAATGTGCCTAATGAGCAGATAAATGAAGCTGTAAATTTCTCCTCTGCTGGAGTCCCTAAGCATATGCAACTTTGGAGTGGATAAGACATGAAATTTTCTTTGAATACCTCATTCTGAATCGTGTTCCAATGCTTTTCCTTTTCCTATGCTTTGTCTCTCCGCAGAGCTTCAGTCTCCATCACCACACTTCCAAGTGTGGAGTTCACATTTCCACATGGAGACCTGCCTTTCAGAAAACCCAACAAGGTGAGTCCAAGAGCGAAGTAGGTACTGTGGGAAAAGATCAGGGAGAATGGAAACCATAAACATGGACCTGAGGTCACCTGAGAGCCAATGCAGCCCAGCCCAGAGCAGAGATTGCTAGGGTTGTTTGCTTGCTTGAATAATTAATTATTTAAGACAAGCATTTATTTATGATACCAAGAATAGATGTGAATAATAAACTCAGCAATACAGGCTACTTGTTGACATTAAATAATGGTAGTGGAAGCCCAGTTAGAAGGGAATGTGTTTTAAGTAGCTACAGGAAAGGCAGAACTTACACCCAAGGATGTTTACATTAGTGGAGACCAGAAATTAGTGTATTCGTTGCAGCAAGATGTAAATCAAAGTAAGAGCATTTCTTCTGTTTTGCTAAGAGTGGGCATATTTGTGTATTTTTCCATATTAATGAGAAAAAATTCAGACCAATGATTTCCTTCCAAATAATACCTGACAATAGCAGTTTATGAGGGAAACTTTTGTAGCATCTTCTTTCATGCTGAGATTTCAAATAAAATTAAAATTGATTTAATAGGTGAAAAGTTGCACCTCATCAACAAGGGTACCTGCATGATCAATGTTTGTATACCTAACCCTGAAATGTACCCCACATCTTTATAATACAAATTAAGAAAAAATATGTGAAAAATTGCATATTAATATCCTTTGCTTTGCCTTTGCTTCCATACTAGTAAAGATAAAGATATTTGTGTGTTTCTTAGACATTCAGCATTCTACTGCAAAAAATCTGAGTGCTCTTATTTCTATCTTTGATTGCATATTTTACAACATAGGATATGGAGTTACTCATTAATTTTGGCATTAGTCGTTTAGTTATTTTATGTAAGTATCCATGTGTTTGAGTGGAATGGTTGAAAGTTTGTAAATTCTGTGTAGTTAAATCCACCATCAGTCAGATTGTGCTCCCCTTATAGCTTTAAAATGCTGCAAGTTCTTCCACATCATTTGTGTAAATAAATCAATTTTTACATATACCTTTAATACATTTATATCTAGATCTGTATTTCCTTATGGTGCTTTTTGTCATTCTGTATTGGATCTATTTCTAGAAAGTTGCATCACTTTTAACCATCATTGGGAAATCATTCTTTTCTTATGACTTAAGTTCACCTTTAGCTCTCATAATCATATTTAAGTCCTTATATATTTATATAAGATGGAATTATTAACTTAGATGCTATTTTTCTCCACATTTTAAAATATTTTCTGTTATATTTATAATTTTTGAGACTTGGACAATTTCATCTTATATGTGTGACCTATTTGATGTAATTATTACTCTTTCATATACTTACACAATATTTTTCAAATTTTCATTCTATGTTCTTTCATACAATTATTTGAAACCAGTGTGCATTACCTAATTGCGTTCTCACTGTTGTTCTTTGTTCCACTGGGTCTTAGTTTCTTTAAAACTTCTCTTTATATGCTGGGCTTGGTGGCTCAGCCTGTAATCCCAGCTATTTGGGAGGCTGAGGTGAGTGGATTGCCTGAGCCTGCGGGTACGAGACCCGCCTGGACAACTTGGCAAGACCTCATCTTTACAATAAATCAAAAATTAGCCGGGCATGGTAGCACGCGCCTGTAGTTCCAGCTACTTGGAAGGCTGAATCGGAAGGATCACCGGAGCCCAGCAGGTCAAGGCTGCAGTGGCCGGGAGCGGCCACTGCACTCCAGTCTGGGTGACAGAGTGAGACTCCAACTCAAAGAAAAAGAAACTTCTCTTTATATATTATGCACACATGTACAATCATATAGTGCTTATACAAATGCATGGGTAGAATCCCATGCATATCACAAATGTTCTGTATGTTTTAGTGTCATTTTTTAGCTTGTCTTCCTCATTTCTTTTTTATTATACCATTGCCATAAAATATTTGTTTATTTCTACATTAAAACAATCGTTCTCACAGGAAAGAGGGATGATTTTGGCCCCTAGAGGACATTGAATGATGATATTTTTGACTTTTACTCTGGGGAGGGTCATAGAAAACAGGGATGGTGATATACAATACACAATACACAGGACAGACCCCTCCACGATGAACGATCAGGAAAAGAATGTCAGTAGCTCTGGGACTGAGAAACTGAGTTAATGAATATCTGTATTTTAAATATTGATAGCTGTATTTAACTTGGATACATTTTTGCCAACAAAATTCAAAGTCCTTCATTGGTACCTGTTTAAAATGTACATCCCCTATGAGATACTATTGCCTCTCAATAATATGGCATATTTTCCATGTCAATGACTTGCAGATTGAGAATCCCAACAAAAAATAAGCAAATGAAATAAACTAATAATTCAATATGAAAATATATAAATAAACACAAATTTGGGCATTTTTCATATGACACAGTAGAGAACCCATTTTTCCTATGCCTATTCCATGCTTATGACCAAATGGTTTTTACATTGTCTGACAGCAGATGTGTAGCCTAGTTCTCATGTTCCTTGTGTGAAGTGGCATCTTTCTTTGTTACTCTTGGTCATTAGGCTTGGATCTCTTTCTGGCAAATCCAATGAGCACGCTCTGGTCCCGGCTCTGACATCATCTAACATGCTTAGCCCTCCTCAGACCACACTCTAGAAAATCATGAAGCACCTCGAAACTTACAATCTTTCATACTTAATAAAATTCTGCATATGATGTATCCCTTAGGGCACTGTGTCATACACTCATGTAATACAATATACTGTGTTTCCACCATTATAATACAAGATCAAAATGACTAAGAACTTCATCTACTTGTTGACATTTAGATTTTAGAAACTTACATGAATACATGTTAATGATATAGAAAAAAGGTAAAGCAGGGAGAAGTTAAGAAATAAATAGTATATCAGGGGAATAAAATCAGGTTAAATATAGTGATTTCAAAAAAAGCTGCGTTAAAAAATCAAATAGAACATCAAACATTAACTGGAGCAAGATGTAACACAACAATACTTTATTTTTTATTTTATTTTAATTTTTTTTGAGTTGGAGTCTCACTCTGCTGCCCAGACTGGAGTGCAGGGGCATGCTCCCAGTCACCGCAGCCTCGACCTGCTGGGCTCCAGTGATCCTTTTGCCCCAGCCTTCCAAGTAGCCAGAACTACAGGCGTGCACTAACATGCCTGGCTAGTTTTTTACTTATTATAGAGACGAGGTCTCACCAAGTTGCTCGGGCAGACCTCGAAACCGTGGGCTCAGGCAATCCACTTGCCTCGGCCTCCCAAAGTGCTTGGATTGCAGGCTGACCACCGAGCCCTACCAACAATATTTTAAATATGTCAAAACAGATTCATTATTATTTGACAAAGACTTAGGCTAAAAATTATATAATTCTTAATGCTCCTAGAATGTTCTTACACATAGAAGATACTCAAAATGTATTGAATGAATCAGGAAATAAGTTTCGTATGAATGGCCACGTAATACATGACAAAGTTGTATTTCAGTTTAGTTGAAAAAGGATGGAGTATGGAATAAAAGCTGTCATATATGGCCATCTACCTGAAGACAATGCCATTGATCCCTGTAATTGTGTATCCTTTGACCAATACTTCCCAACTTTCCCTCCAACTCAATTGTCCCAGCCTCTGGTAACCTACATCCTACAAAAATTTGATTTCTAAATTTTGGGGATGACTCTAGTTCCCATTACAGGATCCTCTTGCCATCTCTTATTAGGAGTTCCAGCGTCACTCAGCCCTTCCCTAAAGGAATGTATTCTACAGTGTCAATGAAAACACCTTTAATGCATTTGAGAAACAGAAACTGAATTTTGACGTGTTCAAAGATATAAGATATCACATGACATCTTACAAAGAATTAGCAGATGTAAATCCTAAGAGTTAAATTAATGTTCACCTGGGTAGATGAACATCTAAAAAACCATGTATGAAATCTACATGTATGTGGTCAGCCAGTTTTCCCAGCACCATTTACTAAATAGGTTCTTGTCTCCCCATTGGTAGGTGGTGGAGGCTTTGTCGAGGAAGAGTTGGTTGAGAAATTGAGGTTTTGCTTCTGGAATCTCAATTCTATTCCATTGGTCTACGTGTCTGTTCCTGTACCAATACCAGGCTGTTTTGATGATCGTAGCTTTATAGTAGAGGAAAACTGGACATTTTAGATAATATATTGTTGGGCCTCTGGATCTGATTACCCTCTCCACCAGGGCTTATTAGTTTTGTTTGCTTTTTTTCTCGTATAATGACTTACTGGACTATTTTAGTGAAATCTATTTATTTCCCTTGCTGTGTGAAGCCTTGATGTTGCTCTTCTCACAGATCAGCCTTGGGGATAAACAGTCATTCTGGGATTACAGTTGTTTTTAGCAGTTTCTTGACTCTAGCTTTCTCTCATCATATCAGACTGTTAGACTCCACGAATTCCCTGCTGATTACTCTATTTTTCAGACAATGCCCTGAGGCATTACTCTAAGTCTGATACAATTAAATTTAGGTTCCTTTGCAGAGGTTTTTGAGACCACTGCAGAAATGCTCCTTTACTTATGATGTATATCCCAATAAATGCATTGTAAGTTGAAAATAT
>CAUYQG010118029.1:0-14581 GCA_963574415.1 Tarsius wallacei | reverse complement strand
GATTGCCTGGAATACTTTCAGTAGGATTGGTATCAGCTCCTCGTTGTATGTTTTGTAGAATTCTGCTGGAAAGCCATCCGGTCCAGGGCTTTATTTGGTAGGTAGTCTTCGTATGACAGAGTCAATTTCCTGGGTTGTTATTGGTCTATTTAGTGTCTCAATGTCTTCTTGTCTCAACACGGGGAGTTTGTATTATGTCAAAAAGTTGCTAATGACAACACAAGGTTTAAAAGTGATTCTGTACTTTTTATTCACCTACATAGATGTGAGTTTTACTTGCTTTAGATTTGAGAAGTCATCCTGATTCTGAAACTGTTAAAATGTTACCAATTCCACTCAAAGCATAATTTTACCTAGCCCACTAGAGATGACTTTCCATGAAATTCTGAAGCAATTTTTTAAATTTAGAGACTGCATGTTAATAGTCTTTTCTTCAGTAATTTCTAAACAGATGGTTCAGGTGATTTTTCTAAGAAATTTCCAGCTATTTGCTTTGCCTTTCTCTTAGTATGTAATTTGAAAGACCACCAGGCAGTTTGAAAGTTTTGTAGAGGTAAAATTTAGGGACGGTGTCCATGTATAATTGGAAACAGGTCAGTTGTGAAAGGAAATAGTACTTTTTAAAAAAACACATGGACTCATACAAATTAGAAATTAAAGGAAAAAAAATCTCATTTACCATTCTCTCCCATATCTCTTCAGTCAAAAGGGTAACCATTTTCATGGTTGGATGGATTACTACAGAACATACTTCTTAAGATTTGTTAAATCAAGGTTATGACATTTAGTAATTCTTTTGAAATAATATGTTAAACAATAGTTTCTATTTCATCAATATCTACTATTTGCTATTACTATATAAAGTGATTTGCAAATAACCAATGTAATTTTTCTAGCAATTACTTCTACTAAGAAGTAGGTTTCATGGTTCCCATTTACAGAAGAGAGCACTGAGGCCTAGAGAGATTAAGTAACATGCCCCAGCTTTACATAGCTAATGTGTGATAAAACATGGATTTGAACACAGGTCTATTAGACTGAAATGGGTAGGTCTATACACCATATTGTACATCTCATTTTTTATATGGTAGTCAGATTAAAACGTATTTTCTTATTTATTTACTTTATTTGGTTTTAGAGTTGTAGGGTAAAAGTGAGGATTTGCTATATAAGTTACAAGCAGTTTGGGCTCCTAGCTGCTCTCCCCTAAAATGTATTTTGTTATTTCCTTTAATTATCCATGGAGTCATGTGAGAGGTAGGGTACATGGACTCACAGCTACTGTGCATCTCCCCTTCCCTTACGGATCTTTTTAGTTCTGAGCTCCTCAGTTTCATAATTAAATTCGCCAGTCAGTATTTTTAAAGGAGAACCAGACTAAGGATGAAGAATTCATCCCCATTCACTGGGTGACTCCCTTCACAATATGAAAATATCTAGACAGCCAAACCAGTAATGATGCTTGGAGCTCATGCAATTCTAGGTCAAAAGGGAGCAGCTGCTCTTAAGGTACATTGTAATTAAGCTCTGAAAGCCAGGTGAGCTGCTCATCTCTACCATAATGAGGCTCTCATTTTCTCTTGGGAAGCGTATAAGACTTGGCATCAGAAGGCTCTGCCACTTACTAGCTATGTGACTGTGGTTAATAAATTATCTACTTATGGCAGATTTGGTAGTTTAGCCAACTCATCTCCTGTTCCAATTCCCCTTAAGATTTTTTTCCTGAAAATGGACCAGTTGTAAACGAAGCTGAGATACATAACTAAGACACCTAGGCTCCTTTAAAACTAGGATAAAGGCATATGACCTAGTTTCCATCAATCAGGTATCTCTAGGAAAGACACAGATGCAGGAGTGAGTAGCACAAGATGGCTGCTGCTTTCTGGTTATTTGGTTTTCCCAGAAAGCACGTAGAGTGACGGAGGTGTCTGGTTCTACTGAAACAGCTATGACAGAATTTCTAGCCTCCTCATGCAAACATCACTGTTGTGAGAAGAGGCAGTGGAAGCAGTAATGTGTTTACTAAAACAGTTCCATAGAATTGTCAGGTACTTTTGGGGCTACATTGTTCATGGCCACTTGTTCCGGCTGGTTAGTTAACAAATCCAAGTCTTGCCCTTCCAGAGGTTCCACGAGTCACCTAACACCTTTTACATTTCTTTCTCCTTATCCTAGTTGTGTGAATTCTGTTGTTTAAATCCTAAGCCACACATCATTCTCTCTACTTCTTCGGGTATAAAATGAGATGAAGATCATCTAATTTTTAGGCTACTTGTGAGGTATACTGTAAAGTTTAAAATAGCATACAGATTTTAATTTTGGCTATTATTAGCTGCTGGTCATTTTGGCATTGCTTGAGAGGACTATAAAATATCATAAACTAAATAAATAAATCCCTACACTACTCATTCTGAAAGATGTTACGTAGCATTGCCCATGTGAGAAGCAGACTTTTGAATTGAGGATTATATTTGAATGCTCTCTTTTTTTCTTTTCATGCTGTCTAAAAATATATGGCATATGTCTTTTGACTGGATGCAACATGGTCTTCTTGTGATCTTGCCCTGGATGACAACTGATTGTCTCTCTCAGGGAACACTTGCACCCCTCCCTCCTAGGTGAATCCACCGAAAACTACAGTCTTCATTTAAAAATGGCCACTATAATATACTCCCCCAAATTGCTGAAAATTTATTTAGTTCTTTTTTTGTGATGTGTTGATTTTACTTTATAATTACATGTGCCAGCATATATGTGTCTGTTGGTATGTCTGGAGACATGCTGACAACTTATTCTTTGTCCTTTTTTGGCACCGAAAATGAACCATCATGCTTTCTTTTTTGCATTTATTCATTTAGTGTCTTTGATGATCTAATCATTAAAATTTATAAAAATTAGAATAAATATATAAACTAAAATGTAATTTCTCTACATTTAAGAAGCTTAGAGTTACATTAACTTGGATATATACAAAACATGAATAGAGAAATTGCAATAGATGAAAATTTGGTTGTGGAGGAGAGACATTCAGTGGTAAGATAAGAGCCTTTGTGAAGAGACAAAGGTATTGAGTTATTTAATTTGTTTTAAGAATAGGAAGCTATCTAATATGTCAGAATGTTGGATTCATGGTAATAATGCAAAAGGAGTCCTTGCTCACCAATATATTTGTTTCTCCACTATGCCTTCAACATTTTTCTTTCAACATGCTTTTGTAACTTTACCATTTATTGTATTTTAGGCTGTTTTCTTAAGTCTTATGGGAAGATAACTCAATTCATAAGCTAATTTCCTCAACTGCTTTTAAGTGTGCCTCTTTGATAAACTTTAATTTTAATCTGTAAGGGCACAGATTTTATCTGACTTTATCACTAGTTTTATCACTTTTATTATTATGTCTTCTTGATCACTATGCCTTAGCATGAAAGCACAGTGCAGGAAACACTGTAGTTGATGAATAAATAGTTTGAGTAAATGGCTTCCTGATAGCCATAAACAATAATGTGTCATCCAATAGTAGCATCAACAAGTGTTCTTTGATAAGATATCATAGAAGGGTGGATGATATTCTATATCAAGTATTTAGGTGATGTGCTGAAGAGATACACCAAAAGGTGTTATGTGTTCTGATTATATGATATCTTCCTAGCCCTTTTCAGCATGACATTCATGGCAAATTTCTCTTCTCATTTACTCTTGAACTCCTATGACTCCATTGTCAGGTTTTTATATTAAAAATAAATTTTTTGAATAAAATATAAAGTTCCCATGTGTAGGAAAATACTCCTAGTGAAAGACAATAAACACACACACACACACACACACACACACACATACACTCACACACCCCTTCATGAATAAAAGAAAATTTCATACTATTGAATCTGAACATTTTCTAATGTGAATATTTGTCAAAGTTTTTCACAGGTTGTCAACTGTCAAATACTTGAATTATTCTTTTCTTAATGTCTTTCTGAACTGATTTTTAAATAAATTATCTGATTTGCTGTTGTGGTGGGTCATTTGTGATTACATCCATCTTGCCCAGTTACAGCAGTAACATGTGTAAATTGCATCTCTAAGGAGCGATAAAGTGATGCAAATGGTGTTTTTCACCTTGGTTTACCATAGTCACCATCATTATCTGCAGTAGCTACTGTGTTGTATTCTTCTGTGAAAATCTCTATCACAATGTTTCACCTAATGTCACATCCAAGCTACTGATAAGAATATACACATTGAAAAGTTTGGAGACAACATAACTTCGCTGCCAAAATTGCCCTTCCAGGGAGTTAACTTCAGAGCTATTGTTAAGTTGGTTTTAATGTGCTTGTAAATTCTTTACAGAGGCCATTTATTGTCAGATTCAAGAGAATAAATTGCAGTTTGGGGTAACAGGAATGGGTGAAGAATAACCCGCTAATAACTGGAAAGTTTTCAAGGCATGACTCACAACAGCAATAATGGCCTCCAAGGCTTCCCAAACACATGTCGGTCTCAGGTGACTAGTAGAGAAGTGTCAATGCTTCTGGGTCCCTAGGGAAGTCTAGGGCATGGTTCTTGGAACAGTTGTCAGAAACCAGAAATATTATTTGCCTTCTGCTTGGGTCACAGAGCTAAGCATATAAGTATATTACTCCCAATAATAGTAATATATTTGTGGAGGTCTGAAAGAAGAAGGTTTTCAAACTTATAGCCAGAGTGTGTTCCAATATCCTTATTGCTTTGGGTTGTGAGATGCTAATGAATGTAAACAATAGGTTGAACAAAGTTCATTAGAGTTATTTACTGCAAGACTGCTTAGAGTCCTTAATATGGTCTATTCCTTTGAGAATCTCAAGACAGAGATGTTTTTACCAGAAACTTTTTGGGAATACAGTTAGGGATGCCATGTCCCAGTGGACAGTTAATGTGCTCTGTGACTTCTCTTTTGGAATAGTAAATGACATCATTACTTTTTTCTTATTGTACTTTTTGTTTTGTAAAAAAGGGGTCTACTAAAAGAGAGGCTGGTTACAGTCTTTTGGTTACCTTATGGGATAAACATAATCTTATCTAAGTATTTAAAAATATTCTTATAAATATAGTACCTTATTAGTTTTAATTTTCTTAACTTATCTCAATCAGTGTACTTTAAGACTGTATAGCCCTTGTGAAAGCTTTTGTTTTAGTATTACAAAAAAGATGCAAGCTCAAGACAGAAAACTTTGCAAATAAAAATAAATAAAAAGAAGAAAATAAAAATCACCCATAATTCCATCAAGCATATATAAGCACTGTTGATAAACAGATGGAGATATTTTATTTATTTGTATTTATAAATATTTCCATTCATTAATATGGGATCATGTTGTCTAAACTGTCTCATGCTTTTTTTCCACTTAGCAAGTATCATCAACACTTTTGCATGTGACTATGTACTCTTACACCATTCATTTAGTGACCGCCATATTCCATTTATGTAAGCATCTCTCCACTGCTATTAGATATTTTGTCTAGTGGGCTTCTTACTTTTCCCAAGTTTATTCTATCAGTATTCTCAGAGACTCCAGTGATGTGAATATTAGAATAGCTGATGGTGTTCTTGGTTCTATAAAGCCTGTCCTAGGAACTTCACATGCCTCAATCATAGTGTCAGAGAGCAAAGGCGCCAATTGCTGCCTGGAGTCCTGAAATCATACTCATAGTGCCATGGATATCATAACTTCCCAACCTGGCTCATCAATCTGCAACTACAACTTATTCCCAGGCCACTAATATTTCAAAGGAACAATACAAGCAGTTGAAACCTGCAATTTATGGGTCAACCCTTCTGATGTTGGAATGAGAATAGTATATGATCTGGGGTCTTTAGAGTGGCAGCATAAGACAGTGCCTTGCTTTGCTCGACATCTCCTAGGTTATTTATCTCAGAACTTGTTCTGGAATGACAAGGACACATCACTTATATCCTAGATAGTGTCTTCAGAACCATAGGAACAGTTATTAAGAGGCTGAAGTCAGCAATCCTGGCAGTCTGTCTGATGAGCCAAGTCCAATAATGATTTGACCTGACTGCCAAGTACTAAGGATTCCTATCTGGGGATACACCACTGAAATCCTTCTGGGCATCTGGTCAAGTGTGACATGATATAGTCTGGCAGGTAGGGTTTCCCTGGTCTAAATGGAGCTCTACTCCAGGTATGTTAGCTTGTGAGGACAAGATTTTGATTTCCTTTCATCTTAGTTTCTGTAACAGTGTAGCATCTTGAAGTAGCATTTTGAACAAAGAAAGTCAAATTGGACTAGAAATAACTTGGCTATCTCTAAGTGTCAATGTTTATGAAAATTTATAGCTACAGACTTTTATTTTTTACTTTCCAGGGCTTTGGGTTTTGTCGGTAATTTTGAAAAGCATTTGGTAAGGGATTGGTACCAGAAGGCAGTATTTTGAAGTGTTAAAACAATAGATCATGTAGTCAGACAAGTTGAGTTCAAATTCCGCCATTTACTAGCTGTGTCAGTCAGTGTTCTGTAATCATTTCTTCTGTATCAAGATAGGAAAAGTGTGAATACTCCAGATTCGTGAAGAAGAAATGAAATAAACATCAGGAAATCATTCAATACCAGTCTTGGCACACCTTGGTGCTTAATAAATGCTACTATTATTATTAATTTTAATATTTAAGAAAATTATAAGTACACTTAAATATTTAATACAACTTATTGACAATCTGGATGCCATTATTAGTATTGTCTCTAAGTGTAGGTGCTATTGTAAAAAGAGTTGAAGTTTAGAGAGTAATTACATATAGGTTATTTCAATATACAGTCTACAGAAGTGGACGAAATAAATGACATAGAAGTAGATATGAGACATTGTGAAGACGCATTGCTCAGTATAGACAGATCACATGGCACTGCAGTAAAGTTTTACTTGTCAAACAACAGCATTGGTGACAAAGTTTGTGGATGCTGCTTCCCTCCAGGATTTTAAACTCAGGCTCAAATCTAAAGAACTGAAGAGACCATATAGGTTTTTATTTTGCTTTGTTTTGACCATTGGCTTTTATTGTCCTGAAGATGTGAAACACGGGTAACTTTTGTAATAATATGTGTCTTATATAGCCTAGTTCAGGGAATACATTTTAATTCATTTGGTCTTTTTTCCAGCTTCGTTAATATTTATACCAAACCACATTCTATTAAAGTATTTAAAAACCTGGATGAAGTCAAGTTAATAGTTTCTGGTGTTTAATTAAGTAAAAACAAGAGAAAATTTTATTACTTTAAGGAAAACACATTATGGTAAAAAAAAGTTACTTATATATATTAGTCCTTCTATCATTATTTCCTGTGGTTAACTTTATTTTCCCCTCTCCCTGTAATATTCTCTTGGCAAATACAGAATCTTAAAAGCTATGTTCACTGTAACCATTCCGATTTCTTGTATCTTAGTCTGAGACATTTTACTTTCCTAATTAGGAACACGCTCAGTGGCTGCCGGCTCAAAAAACAGCCTGGAATGTGGTTCTCACTCTCTTAGGAGAAGGGGGAGTCTGGATGGGTCCCTTGGTCCTCATTAGGTGGTGATACATTTCGTTTTTACATTTTGTAGATGCTGCTCAGGCAAATGTGGCCAGGCCACGGTGGTCAGGTTTGCCAATTGGAGACTGTGAAAGAGCATTCATATCATCTCCATGTCTCTAGGGAATTTGTGAAATTGGAGACTTAATCCCATTGTCTTTCTTGTCCCAAAGGCATGCACTATCCCAAATGTCTGGTCTCCATTCAGACCCTAACGTGGTTCACAATGATTAAGTGTCAGATGTGGATGAACCAGAAAAGTCGACCTCCCTGTTGTAAGGGTGAGGATCTTGTGCTGACCCATTGTGTGCTCTAACACCATGGGGTAGCAGGCTGCTCTTGAGTGGCTTTTTCATTTTATTATTATTGTTATTATTATTATTATTAGAGTCGGTGTCTCACTCTGTCGCTCAGGCTGGAGTGCAGTGGCATGCTCACAGCCACTGCAGCCTCGACCTGCTGGGCTCCGGGGATCCTTCCGCTCAGGCTTCCAAGTAGCCGGAACTACAGGCGCACGCTACCACACTGGCTAATTTTTGATCTATTGTAGAGACGAGGTCTTGCCAAATTGCCCAGGCTGGTCTCGAACCCGTGGACTCAGGCAATCCACTCGTCTCAGCCTCCCAAAGTGCTGGGATTAACGGCTGCGCCACCGATCCTGACCTTGAGTCACTTTTTTAAAACGCTTTCCAAAATAGCTTTGCAAGGAGGTTATGAGTATAACATAGGCATGTTTATCAAGTTGTCATTCTCAGTGAAGTTAATGACAAGCTGTAAAGTAGAGGTGAAGTTTCCTAGCTTGTATAAAAATGCCAGCCCTCTCCTCAAGCACAGTGTTTGTGTCAGAGATGCTCAACATGTTTACGAGCATAATTAGTTTAGAGACTTTAGTTCTACATCTTATGGGGAGAAAGTTTGTCGAAAACCTACCCATTTGTAAGCATAGCAAAAGAACCATTATAATCTAAGCTAGAACTGGTCTCTGATTCTATTATAAGACTAGTTATCTTCTGGAAAAGAGACTGCACTGTAGTTTTCAGGGATGGACAAGCCCGGATAGATGGATCTTTCTCTATCTTTCCATGTTATGCCCTTACAAAGGACACACACTAAGAAAACTATTATCCAGACACTGCTGGCTTTTCTACAAAGAAAAATCTAGGCTCCATTTGGATGCCATTTATTCTTAACTTGAAGCTTAAATTGTCTACAGTGGGCACAGATGTTTATACAGAAGATTGTTGCATGTACCAAGTCTTTATGACACAAAGTGAGGGCTCCTTTGAGTTTGAGTATATGTAAAGACACTATGGCCCACAAGACGCTATTGCCCTAACCTGATTCTTTCTACTTTTGAGCTCTGACCTATGTTAAGGCTGTTTTTGAAATGGGGACCAACATATCCTATTTTGCCCAGTAAAGTTCTCTTTTTAAGTAATTATCCACTCTACAATAGAGTTCAGTTCCTCACTGATATAGAAGTCCAACATTAGGCCTGTTTTTGTAAAAATGAAAACAAAAAGGAAAAAGCTCTGATTTCATCATAATAGCCCAAATTTTAGTGTTAGAAGTAGTCTTAGACATTATTCAGGACAATTATTAATATCTACCTCAGGAATAAACAGCATCTTAGATACATACGTATCTTAGGAACTACCGCGGGGTTTCCAGTATTTCTTTTGGGAATCTGTTCTTAGATCTGATCATATTTACTTGAAGATGTCATTTTTTTCATGGATAGACTAGCAATTTGTATAATTTTAGTATATATCTTCCAGATTTATCCTGGGACTTGGTCAAATCAATCATCTTTTTATAGTACTTATGTGAGGAGAGATAGGTAACTTTCAACTTTCCTTTTTCTAGGTTAAGACACGTCCATTCCCATGGTAGGAGACTAGAAGTGTGTACTCAACACAAAGTTCTTCGGTGTCCCTTTTCAATGAGCAAATCGGGAAATAGCTACCTTTGGGTAGTGGATTCGTTGTCACTGAAACATCTTCAGGATATTCCTGAATCTCGTTTAAGGAACTGAATTTCCTTGAGATACCCAGTGTATGATCTGTGAGAGTCATTGGTGTCTCTGTTTTTATTTTTGTTAAATTAATTTCCTAGCCTGTGAGTTTCATGTTCATAACCTCTGCAGGAGACACTGCCATCTGCCATACAGCTTAGCCTCTGAGCTGTGGGCTTGGAGAAAGCTGTATTTATTTCAAGGACAAAGAAGCCAAGGAGAGAAGGGGAACACATTTATTTTCACTTTTCACAGACCACAGTGGGAGTGAATCTAAACACTGGCAGGGAGACTGTGTTAGGTGCCACATTGCCACAGTCATTTGCATAATGTGTAATCTAAGGTGTTGATTCAACTCTGATAAACAGTCATGTTTAGTGAGATGAGGCAAAATTAAGCATTGCCCCTCTGCCTGCCCCTTAAGAAACCGATCACACTCCTTATCTCCATCAACTCCACAGAGCAGGAACTTTTTGCTCCATTGAACTTGCTTCCCGTCTCTACTTAGCAAACTGACTAATGGCTCTGGCTCGTCCCTTGCTGCCACCTCTAATGCTGCCATGCTCAGCTGCTCCTCCCCAGAGGAAAAGAACTCACATTCAGGTGGTGCACTGATTTTTTGGGGGTGCATCTGTATTTTCCTTTTTTTGAAAATTTGACTACTTCACCGCATCACCTCCACACTGCCCTTAAATAGGACCTTTGAAAACCGCAAAGGAATGTATTTGTTAGAAAGTGCTTTGCTGTTAAAAATCTACCTATTTGATGTTAATGCAATTGCACAGTAACTGATTTTTAATGGGGCGTTTGTTGAAGGTGGGTGTTCAGCACAGAACTTTGCTTTCAGAATCTGGACATATATCTGCTTGTGTAGTTATGCAAATGCCTTTGCTTTAACAAGTGAGCCAGTTTTCTCATTTAGTTCAAAGTCCGGACATTAACTATTTAGTGAAGTTTGTATTTTTAAGCCTATGATGTTCAAAAGCGCGACTCTCACAACTTTAGATTTTGCTGCATTGTCTTTACCCCATCCCCATTGTAGAATAAAGACGTCATTTAGTACATTCACTAGAGGACTGAAGGTCTTCTGTTATATGTTTATATGGTATTAGGAATAACAATACTACTATTGCTACCGGCATCCTACCTTGGTGCCAGAAATTATTTTCTCTAATTCTCAAGTTATTTTTCTCATTTTTAGAAACAATGACACTGAGTCTTTAAAATTCCATTTGGTGGACACACATAAAGTTGCCATTTATGTAGCTTAAAAATGGTTGCACATCAGTAACTTTCTATGGCTCAACACACCAGCTCTTCAGGAGAGCCAGGATTCAAACTCATTTCAGCCAGGATCTGTAGTCAGTCAATGTGCTATCCTGCTGCCTTATTTATAGATATTCTGTCTTGTTTCAACAATCTAGCCTTGCATGCATTACACACTCAAAATAATGTGTCGTTAATAAATATTTGGTGACTAGATTTTTAAAAGGGGGTTTGGACGAAGAGCCACAGATTTATGTTTTATTTAGCAAAGTATGAGACCTCAGGTTTGACTACTGTATGTCTAGGTGATTATATAGGATTATCAGACACTTTCTCTTGAGTCATTAATTCCTCTCCTCTGTACATATAATGAAGTTTTCCAAAGCCCAATCTGTCATCAGTGATGGACTTTCTTGGGACAGGTGAAATCTTGCATGATCTCTCTTCCTCATTTCTATTTCTCTGTATTTTCTCCAACCAGTGAGGTTTAGCGATTTTACAGGTTTTACGAGATGATTGAGAAAGCACTTAGTTATCCACCTTTGAAACAGACCTCTCATTTATTTCTCCCTCTATTAACAGCTCTTTCAATACTCCCATTTCTTCCCTTTCCACCTCTTTCTTTCTTCTGAAGATAGTACTCTAATTTTTTGACCACAAGTGTTTACCTCAAATCCGTATTTTTGGCCATTCTAAGAAAATACTCGCCCATTTTGAAAGAACCCAGGTGGTTTTAATATTATGTCCAAAAGGTCTGAATTTTGAGAGCAAATCAGTGACTACACAATTTAAAGTGCAATTACATAGTAATTACTCAATTTGCTTGTGAACACTGAATCCTCTCCATGGGCTCCAGACAGATGTCACAGCAGATGCACCTCATATAAAGGAGAATTTCCATTAACTGCAGCAGTAGTTGGGCTTCTAATCTTTGGCAGTGCTGAATTAAATTGCTAATAAAGGGCAATGTTGAAAACTATTAGGAAGTATGATTCAAACAGGAGAGGGACAGAAGTTGTCAAACATGGGAAGCTTCCTATGAATAAGTGTGTTAAATACAGTGCTGGCATTTCAAAGAATTGATGAATAATTGGCTTTGGGGTTATGTGACAGTTATTGATAAAACTGGATTTTTGTAGAGAACTTTCCAGTGTGCAGACTCATTTCTGCCTACACTATCTCATTTGATTATTGCCAGAATCCAGGATGTAGAGACAAATGTCCTGAGGCTCATAGGCTCATCCCAGTTCTGACAATTGGTGTGTAGTAGGGCCCAAGCCCAAGCCAAGGTTGCCTGATGACAAACTACTTCTCTTAGGATCACATCACAGTACATCTTCCTGAGAATAGTCAGTACAGTCCACAAATCAATTAGACTGTGCATGTGCTTTTAATCAAATTGACTGACGTTTTGACGTGCTAATTTAAAAATCAAAGTGATTGAATCAGCTGTTTGTGAAATCACGGTTAAGAAACACTTTTTTTGTATCAAACTCTTGATTTTGATAGTATATATTTTCAAATAGCTACAGTTTGAAATAAATTCTTTGTGCAACATAGGAGACTACTAGATATGCTCTAGTCTGTTCAAAATTGTGAGCAAGTTGGATGTAAATGAATAGACAAACTCCTCAGTTGAAACCCTAAAATCATTTCACTGAAGGCTGGGAAAACTTGCATATCTTCTCGATTTTCCTTCTTTACCAACACCTTTTGTTTATCTTCTTTTATTTAATTATTTATTTTTGCATGAATAAATTCCTACCTCACCAGGTTTCTGCATTGTCCAAATCTGGATAATGGTTTGTTTGCCTCAATCTGCCCATGACTGATCCCTGGTCCCTGGTCTGTGAAAAAGAACTAGTCTTAGTGAGATTTGTCATTCAAGAAGCTGTTCAAGTGTTGAGGGCTGGAGACAATTCACTTTTGCTCAGTTCTTGAAGGCATTTCCCTGGGGCATGACTCCCAGACATGGGTGAGGTGATTGGTGAGAAAGACAGGGAGAAATGATCGAATAGTCTGTCAATAGGACTCCCACACAAATGATAGCACTTGGCTGGGAAAAGCTGCTTTTTCTCTTTCTGTATGGTTCTCCTTCTTCATAATGAACGGCAGTGCTCTCTAGAGATTTCTTTTCCCCCTTCCTCTCCTCCTCAAAGGCTCTGTGGTAGCTCACAGCCAGTTCCTCTCCTTCCCTTTTCATTTTCTTAGCAGAAAGAGCTGGTTCCCCACTGTGCACTCCCTCACTTCCCTCCCTCTCCACTTTATTTACCTCACTTGGGCTTTAAACACCTCTTTGAAGCACTCACCCTCCTACGGCTTCTAATGTTACTTCCTGTCCCTTCTATAAGGCTACCTTCCTCCTACACATCTCAGAGGACTGTTCTCAACAATTTTGTTCTACCTATTAGTAAGCTATGGCTCACATCTCAGCTGAGGGGAGGGGTGGAGACGAGGCTGGTGGAGAAGGAAACCCACAAAGGAGGAGAAGAGGAAAGGCACCTAATTAGACTTGCCATGAGTGAGCACAGGAGAAATGGGAGGCCCTTGGAGGCTGAGAAATGAAACTTGTAAGTGGGGCAAGGCTTGGCCTCCACTTTCTGTCCTGCTCCAACTTTATATATAATACTTTAGATATTTGTTTTGATTAGAAACAACTTCTGAAAAGCATCTGCTAGAGTGAGCAGGACATTATAGACACTCTATAAGAGATACTTATGACGTTTTCGCTTTTTAAGATCCAAAGTGAATTAAATAAATATGGGAGAATTGGGTTCAAACCATGGAGCAAAAAACCTGGTTTTGATGGAAGCAGGACTGTATTTTTGGTTAAAGGTTCTCTATGTTATAATACGTAGAATATATTGTAGTTGTGAGGGATATTGCAAGAATTTTTGCCAGGCTGGGTGGCTTAGCCTGTAATCCCAGCACTTTGGGAGGCCAAGGCGAGTGGATTGCCTGAGTCCGGGGGTTCAAGACCAGTCCGGGCAACTTGTGAAGACCTCGTCTCCACAATTAAAAAAAAAAAAATTAAAGCCGGGCTTGGTGGCTCAGCCTGTAATCCCGTGCCTTGGGAGGCCGAGGTGAGTGGATTGCCTGAGCCCGAGGGTTCGAGACCTGCTTGGGCAAGCAAGACCTCATCTCTACAATAAATCAAAAAATTAACCGGGTGTGGTAACGCGTGCCTGTAATTCCAGCTACTTAGAAGGCTGAAGTGGAAGGATCGCCGGAGCCCAGCAGGTCGAGGCTGTGGTGGCCGGGAGCTGCCACTGTACTCCAGCCTGGGTGACAGAGTGAGACTCCAACTCAAAAAAAAAAATTAGCCAGGCATGGTAGCGTATGCCTGTAGTTCCAGTTACTTGGAAGGCTGAGGCGGAAGGATCATTGGAGCCCCGCAGGTTGATGCTGGAGTGGCTGTGAGTGTGCCACTGCACTCCAGCCAGGGCAATGGAGTGAAACTCCAACTCCAAAAAAAGTCTCACTCTGTCGCCCAGACTGGAATGCAGTGGCCGCTCTCGGCCACCGCAGCCTCGACCTGCTGGGCTCCGGCGATCCTTCTGCCTCAGCCTTCCAAGTAGCAGGAATTACAGGCGTGCGCTACCACACCCGGCTAATTTTTTGATTTATTGTAGAGATGAGGTCTCACCAAGTTGCCCAGGCGGGTCTTGAACCCGCGGGCTCAGGCAATCCACTCACCTCAGCCTCCCAAGGTGCGGGATTACAGGCTGAGCCACC
>CAUYQG010118026.1:0-10795 GCA_963574415.1 Tarsius wallacei | reverse complement strand
TGGATGGAACTAGAGTCTATAATACTGAGTGACCTCTCACAGAAACAAAAAACTGAGTATCACATGTTCTCACTCATATAGTAGACCTTGATCATCCAACGTATTACCACAATAAAATGACTGACAGTGGTGGGAAACTATGGGGGGGGGAGGGGTAGGGTGATGAGGTTAATTGTAGTAAATATCTATCTGGGGACGGGGAGACACTTCCTATCAACAAGGGTGCCTGAATGAGGCATATTTGTACACTTAACCCTTAACTGTACCCCACAATATCATAATAAAAAATATTGGATAAAAGAAAAACAATTAAAATAATAATAACAATAACAATAATATTAATAATAAAAATAATAACTGTTCATGGTAAAAACAGGTGAGAAAATTTTTGAAAACCTAAAAATTTGTACTTGTTTATAAAGGTAATCATTATTATAAGATTTATTTCAGCGATACCAGAAAATAATTGGATAAGATACATTGTCTTAGGAAAACTCTATTTTTACCTGATAAACGTTTGTGAGACAACAAACTCAGTAGTGAGCCTGTCTTGTTTGTAAAACCAGTATCATGTATACCTTGAAAAGAGAACAGAAAACATCTTCATGGGAAGCGATATGAGAGGATCAAATTTCGAATTCATTTAGTCCTGCAGATGTCTAGAAGTTCAGCAATAAAGGGACCGGTGGCCATCTGGAAGGTCATGAATCTGGGAAGTATGCTGTATTTGCACCACTTTTGCCTCTGCGAAGTTGAGGAGCATCTAAAGCAAAGGGCCCTAACCTGAGGTCCAAGAACAGAACGGTTCTGTGAATTCAGATAAGGAAATATCCTATATCCTATCTTTACGTTCACTAACTTTTTTTTTTTTTTTTTTTTTGAGTTGGAGTCTCACTCTGTCGTCCAGACTGGAGTGCAGTGGCCGCTCCCGGCCACCGCAGCCTCGACCTGCTGGCCTTTCCGCCTCAGCCTTCCCAGTAGCTGGAACTACAGGGCGCGCTACCACGCCCGGCTGATTTTTTGATTTATTGTAGAGATGAGGTCTAGCTTGCCCAGGCAGGTCTCGAACCCACGGGCTCAGGCAATCCACTCACCTCAGCCTCCCAAAGGCGCGGGATTACAGGCTGAGCCACCGAGCCCGGCTTCGTTCACTAACTTTTAACTGCAACATAGCATTCCCATACCACAGCAGTATTAGGTGAACACAAAACTTGGTTACCGAAAAATCACAAATGTGTTTATATCACATTTCATTGTCAGAGATATTCTGAAATATTGTTTATGTTCATCAATAATTGAATTTTTAGTAATTATTAGTCCCACTATTAGACATTATGCATTGTATTGATGAAGTACAGATCTTAATATAATATTTTATTTGTTTCCTCTGTAACCCTTGTGTCTTATTTCATGTTTTTAGAAAACCCTGTTGACGAGATTGATGACATTTTTAAAAAGTTAAGAAACCGTAATCTAAAGTAAGGGGATCAAGGCAGATTACTACTCTTAGTATATACACCTGGTCCATGATTTGTTATGGTTTCCTTAGAGAATTGCCTAATTCTCATTGCTGTTAATTATTCTGTATGGTAGAATAAAATATTTTAAAATCATGACATTCCAGAATCCAGCTTTTGTTGAAATTTTAGCAATGATCATGGGCCCATAAAAAATATCTATACCAAGGAATTATTCCACTTGGCTGACTATTATCAGACAAGGCACTCTGGGATACAAGAATAAATGAAGCACCTAAGCTCATGTAGCATACTGTCTGCCATGACTAAAGACCTGAAAGAAATAATTGAAAAGCTAAATGATAAACTCTGCACCATTATTTCAATGTTTCAACCTTCAGTTACATTCTTCTATACTGGCCGTTCAGGTCATCCCTCCCCTTCCCACCCTGTGCACGTTTCTGTATTTTCCCTTACATGCCCTCCCATTGTTTCTGCCATTCCCTCTTTCCATGCATCCTTTCCTTCTTTGAAACTTCTTCCTCTCCCCTATACTCTGATAATAAATATCTTAATAATTTTTCAGAGCTCGATTTATAAGGGACAAGTCAAAACAAGAGTGCATAAAAAAGGGCTTAGTGCCTCATAATTTTCCTTAAACACGTCTCTGTTTCCATTAAGTTCTATATAATATTTAAAAAGTGATTTTTCTATCAATTCAGAGTACAATACCAAATGAATTTTGCCTTGTACTACTGCAAATATCTGTCTAGTTTTGGTTTTATTCTTCTACTTGATGATGAGATCCTTGAGGACCAGATTTATGACTTATTCATTACGATATTTTTCCCATACTAAAAAGAGTACTTGGGGTGCCACCTAGGATGTATTTGTTGAATGAGTGCATAGCTCAATACTGCTGGCAAAAATGGGAAAGCATAGTGTAGGGAATTATTTTCAGAGAGCTCATTTCTAAACACAGCCGATCCATTGACCAATTTTAAATTATGGCTAAAATCTGTCTGTCTTTTATACTGATCCTTGCCAGCTAACTCCTTTGGAATTAACTAAAATAAAAACTTTTTAACTTGTTCTTGCTTATGCTAATGCTTTATATCCCCACAAAGTAAAATGTGCAATGAATATAAAGTCTATCACCCATACCATTTCAAAGATATTCGTATTTACCTATTGTTTACAAAGAACAGTTTACCAATGAAGACATTTAAACATTTTAATAACAGTTTCCATCATATCTTAACAATACTTGAAAGATAATTTCAGCATCAAAGACTCATTTGAAAGAGAAATTATATTTATTTGGGATATGTTAGCTGAAGTTACTTTGGGGTCCAGTAACAGGTACTATAGACTAGGTCACGCTGCATTAAAAACAACATCCAAAATTAATGAATTAGCATAACAGTTTATTTCTTGCTTCTATTAAATGTCCACCTAGTTGGAGAATATGCACAGAGAGATTCATGCTGAGGGAGGCTTGATTTCCACATGTGTTTCTACAATCACTCTAGCAAGAAAAAGGAACCTAAAAAATTGCTCAATGGCTCTTATATTTGGAAATAATGTACAGCACTTCCCCTCCTATGCTTTTTGTCAAATAAATTAAATGTTCACACATGACTTCTACGTTGGTGAGGAAGTGCAATGTCCCATTTTCTTAAAAAGAAAAAAAAAGAATATTTTTAAAAAGCACTAAAAATAATTCAGTCAATATATAAGAATTTTTTTAGACTTTTCTTATTTCCTAGTGTTTCCCTGATGGTTAAACCTGGAGACCAAACTGTGGTTTCTATTGAGACAATGCAATGTTATTACATTTTAGATTACCTAAGAAAGTTAGCCATAGAGATATTATGCAGTATTTCCATTCTGGTTATGATTTAAAATGAGCATTCTTATATTTTCTTTGTGCCTGGAATTCTGGTCAAAGATAATATTAAAGAGTTTTATCAGAAATGTGATTTTGTAACATTACTAAGTATTATGTTATTAAGACATATTTAAAGACTGAAAGACCATTTTATGCCTATGATGCCAGATTTATGAAATATTAGCTAACTTTGTGTTATTAGGGACAAAAATCTTTTTTGTGTGTCCTCGTGAAAGAGACTGTTTTCCCCTAATAGCCTTTACCCTTCCCTATTCACTGATGTAACTTTGATTTTATTTAATCATTTTAGGGAAAGAGAAAGTTTCTCTGTCTTTATTCCAGCTGAGTTTGGTCATCTTATTAAGATTTGGCCAATGGGCTACAAGCAGAAGTGCTGTGTGCACTTCTGGGAAGATTTCCAAAAGAGAGAGGGAACACTCTAACCCCTGTTCTTCTTCTTTTTTTAATTCTGTCTAGAAGGCAAATATGAGGGGCAGAATTCTGGAAATTTCCACTGATCCTTGAGCAAAGACATAAAGGTTTTTTGCTACATGACATAGATCCTGGAGGTATGATAAAGCAAACAGTCAGGACCCCAGAAGAAGAAGGAAATATCTTTAAGCATTGTCAGAAAAAAAAAAAACAATACAAAACAGTCTTTTGGTGAGCTTGTAACTGTTTCATTTCCATTTAGCACATGGATTTGCACCTCAGCCATCAGCCCATGCCAGTCGCCAAATGACAAACCAAGAACTTGAATAAACTGATAAGCCCTTCTCCTTGAAAACTTTATGACTTCGGTTTATAAAACAAAGCGCCTTTACCTTTGGACTGTGAAACAGTTTTCACACAGGCACGTAGGAATAAATCCCCAATCCTTTAAATGAATGGCTCTGAGTTATTATTTGAGAGTTAGTCTGTGGAAGCCTGCCAGCTCTATGTTTGATTATGCTCTTCCTGACCCAACAATCAGTGCCTCAACATTTCTAGGTTTCTTGTATCACAGGAAGGCTTGGGAGAAGAACTGGGAAAGTTCAGTATTATAAATGTAAATGGAAAAAACTTTATGAGAAGGGATAACCAATTATGCTTGAGCTCATTGCAGATTTACATCTTAAGCTGTACATCATGCTGAATTGGTAATTATTTTAGATGAGTACTTCCAAATTTCCCTTTCCCACCAAAAAATTAAAATATCAATGCATTTATACTTGTGCACTCCATTTTGTTTCTACCATGGCAAACATCATAAAAAGTAAAATGCCTTTGCTTGTAACTTTAAAGTCTATGACTTCAATAATTTTGGAACTTTAGATCTAATCAAACATTTTTCAGAACATTATATATGTGTATACTCATATATACACACAAACATGTTAAAATGTGATGCATTGCATTCCAAATTGTGAGAGTAAACTCAATTTTGAATGGTTATTAAACTGAATCATTTTTTGTTACTTATACACACAAACACCTACAGCATTGCTTTGAAGTTTGACTCCGGTTTAATATGCAGTACTGTAAATTATTTAGAATAGAAAGATAAAAAAATCTTTTGAGGAAGCTCAGGCAAAATCTACATCATAAAGCAGTCATTTAATTCAGAAGATGCAAAGGACTGAAGAGTTAGATTTCTAGAAGAACTGTTTACTGTGAAAAAGTTTGGCAATAATAGCATTTGATATCTGGCGATAGTAGCATTTGATATCTTCAACGAATTTAACATAAGATATCTACAACCTCCTCTTTTTATGGTATGTATAATGCCCCCTTAAAGGTCAACAGATTAATTTGTATTTTATTGTCTACTAAATCCAAATGATAAAGCAATTCTTTGAATGCCCTAGTTAAGTATAATATGAACATTTAATAAAAAATAAATGCAACGATGCAAAATAGTATCCTCTTTAATTACTTTTCTCACTGAACATTCAATAGAGAAATGAAATGTAATATATATAATCTTTATACTTTCTTAAAAATATTTTTTGTGCATAATTCACTTTTGGAAATTAAAACATATTTTTGATCTTAGCATTATTTGCAATAAGGTTGGCATAGGCACTATAATGATTTCTAATGACTTTAACATTGGGAGGTACCATGATATTAAAACTGCCCCAATTTTTACCTACTGAGCTTTTTTTTACATCTAAAAAGATCACAGAGACAAACAATAGTATACACTGAACTGACATCATAGCAGTGAAGGTCAATATATGAAACTGCTTCATTAATAGAAATCTGCATTATATTCTTTTGCCCTAGCCTTCCTAAATTGTCATATCACTATTTTTATTCTGTTTCACCTTTAATTGCTTTCTATAGTTTAAAAGAAATTAGAATTATAAAGCAATCTAAGTTTTAAAATCTCTGCTCCTGTATTTAGAATTCAGATTCTTTCTAAATTATAAAAACTGACTTCACAAATTTGATGAAAGTTTAAATATTAATGCTGCCAGGTGCATATTTATTCTATTTCCATGCACATGAACCTAGTAACACATAAACAGACATATTTGAATAACACGAGAATAATATAAATTCATCATTTTGAATAAAATAAAATAATATGCATATTTATAGTAAATTTACCCAGTGTAAATTTCACTGAATTTCCTCTGATAATTAAGAGTTTACAAACTGCAAATTTACCAGAAGATCATGTGTGTAACTAATTAGCCAGTTTCAGTTAATTGTTATGGCAAAGATATAAATAATTGTCAAAAAATAAAATAACTACTTAAAATTCTACTGCACCTGAAGCTGCCAGGAGAGACTTCTGGCTCCAGGCTATGCCCCAGCGCTGCAGCACCTGGGTGGACACTGACAGCAAGGGTTACGAAAGGAACACAGTGAGGGATTCCAGAGGCAGAGCCACACTGAAGAAGACAAAAAAGGCACCCTGCCACCATCTTGAAAACAGAACAGAAATGTGCTCTGGTTTATTCCCCACAGAGCCACAAACCCAATCTCTGTGACCAGCAGATAAACTACTCAGAGGTTAATCGTGACCCAGTGGGAACATCTTTGAAAGCACAAACTCCAGAGGGACATAAGGAATGCTGAGTCTTAGGAACCTCACCCCCTAACCTGAGTCAGCCTAGGGACAAAGGGTATGGCCAGAAAAGGATGTGGAAGACCTTCAAAGAGATCAGTGGTAAGTTGAGGGCTGTCCTAAATCCCTCCTCACCAGCAATTCTCTGAACATCAGACCCACAAGGCTGGGGCATGACTGAGAGGGAGGAACCCAGGTGGAGCCTGGATGTCAAACTTGATAGGAGAACTCTACTCCATGATAAAACTGGCTGGAGCACCTCCCCGCCAGTATCTGGGGAAGAGACAATCCCATCCCATCCCACCAGGGGGATCCCCCTAACTCTATGAGAGTGAGAAGGGAGGACTGAAGTCCCACCCACTCCCACCACTCCATCCTTCCCTGGGTCAGACACTGGGGAGATTGTGAATGAAACCAAGCTCTGCAGGAGACAGCAGAAGGGCTTACCTGTGAGCAGTTGAGAGGAACAATGACAGAACCTGTCACAAGAGAACAGGTTTTTTTGTTGTTGTTGGCTTGTTTGTTTTTAACTTTTTTAAATATTTTTCCTTTGTGCGTGAATCTGTATATGAGGGTTCAATCTGCATCCCCCATTATTTTCTCTATTTTTATTTCTTCTTCTTTTTTTTCTTTCATTCTTCTTTCATTTTTAGTTTTCTGTTTATGTGTGTATGTGAATGATTTAGTGTTCATCTTTCTGGCTTTTTTTGTGTGTTTTTGATTTTTCATTCTTCTCTTTTTTTAGTTTAGTATGTGTGTGAATATATATGTATGAGAGTTTAATTTGAATCCTTTTTTTGTTTTCTTGGTTTCTTTTTTTTTTCTCTTTTCATTTATTGTTGGGCATGTTTGTGTGTGTTTGGTTTACTTGGGGTTTTTGTTTTGTTTTGCTTTCATTTGCTTTGTTGTTTCTCTGGTGTGTGTGTGTGTGTGTGTGTGTGTGTTTAGTTGCTCTTTGCCTTGGTTTCTGCTTTTGTTGTTCTGTGTTTTTTATTATTTATTATTTTCAAATTTATGTCCATCGTATTTTATTCTACTTTTCTCTGTTCTCTTCATTGCTGTTACCGTATCTTGAACTCAGGGGGTACATACAAGTACCCATTGCATTGTCATATAGAGTGGTGATGGGGAGTGGTTCTCAGGGAACCCATACACAATCACAATCAGTGAACATTGTGATTTATAAATAGTTTCTGAGTCCTAGCTCCCCATCTTCCACCTTATTTGACTCTCAAAACTACAAGAAACAGCAAAGCTTCCCACTCACAGCCCACTTCCAAAATACAACAAATTCAGAGCCTTGATCATGGAAAAAGAGAGGGCTGAGCAAACATCAGAAGTAAAAGCCTCTCCCACAGCCACTGAATAATGGAACGAAGGATAAAAGAAAAAGATCTGTCACAAATGAGGAAAAAGCAGTGGAAGAACACAGGCAATTCCCAGTGTAACAAAGAAAAAAATGCCTGAAAAAATCAGACCTCGAGCCCAAACAATGGAAGTCACCAACGACTGGCCCCAGTATGCAACAGGGATTAAGGAATGGATGGAAAGAGTAAAGAAGACTCAAGAAAGAAAAGATGCAACACTGAAATAACTTGTAACAGAGGTTTGGGCCATAAAAACATTTTATCCAGGAAATAATTTACAGGATGACAAGCATAGAAAGTAGAATTAATCATGAAGAAGAAAGAATCTCAGAACTTGGAGACCAAACCACGGAATAAACCTGATCTGTAAAAAACATAGAAAGAAAACTCAGAAAGAAAGAATAAAGCCTTCAAGAGATGAGTGATTATAATAAGAGGCTGAATTTACAACTGATTGGCATCCCAGAAGAAGAAAGAGAAATGAAGAACACCTTGGAGCAAGTATTCCAGGAGGTTATTGAGGAAAACTATCCCCATCTCAGCAGAGATGTGATTATCCAATCACAAGAGATAAAGAGAGCTCTTGCAAGACATCAATTGAAAAGACCAACCCCTAGACACATGGTAACTCACCTACACAAAGTAGGCACAAAAGAAAAAAAATCCTACAGGTAGCAAGAGAGAAAGGTCAGACTACCTACTGGGAAAAAGCAATCAGAATAGCAGCAGACCTATCGGCAGAAACACTATAAGCTAGAAGGGACTAGAGTCCAATATTCAAAATCCTCAAAGATAAACAATTTCAACCAATAATTTCCTACCTAACCAAACACAGTTTCATTGGATATGGAGAATTAAAATTCTTCCCAGACATCCAATCCCTAAGAGATTATGCAGCTTCCAGACCAACTCCATAGGAGATGTTTAAAAAGGTATTACGCATAGAAGAAAGAAAGAAAAAAAAAAGAATGACTAAACACTACCCAAGAGAACAGCAAAACACAGGATCAACAGAGAATATATTGTGACTGCAAACTTGAAAACACACACATACATCAACCCAAAAGGTAAAAGGGGAAAAAAAACTTTATAAAGACCTCATGATGGGGATAAACAATAATATTTCAATAATTAGCCTGAATATGAATTGTCTAAATACACCAATGAAAAGAAACAAAATGGCAAACTGGATAAAAAACCATGACCCAATAATTTGCTGCATCCTGGAAGCCCATTTCACCACAAGGGAGGACACAGGCTCAAAGTTTGAGGATGGAAAACTAGTTTCCAGGCAAATAGATCACAAAATAAGGGAGGAGTAGTGAACTTAATATCAGACAAAACAACCTTAAGCTATCAAAAATTTTAAAAGATACAGAAGAACACTATGTAATGATAAAAGGTTCCAACCATCAACAAGAAATATCCATCTTAAATGTATATGCAACCAAATAGGAGCACCAGCATTTATAAAATAAGTAGTAAGCAAACTAAAAACAAAGATATTGACTCTAACACTATTATAGCTGGGGACTTAAACACCCACTACAACCCTAGATAGATCATCAAGGCAAAAAAATCAACAAAGAGATCTGAAACCTCAACTTGACACTTGACCAAATGGACTTAATAAATACCTATAGAATACTCCAACAAGATACATTCTATTCTTCACCTTATGGAATGTACTCCAAGAGTGATCACATCCTTGGCCATAAATCAAACATAAACAAATTTCATATAATCAAAATACTGTCATGCACCTTCTCAGACCACAGTGGGATAAAAGCAATATCAACACCAACAAACCCCCCCCCCACCAAATCACAAAGACTTGGATAGGAAACAGCATGATGCTGAACGACTACTGAGTCAGCACAAAAATCAAAGCATAATTAAAAGATTCCTGGAAACAAAAGAAAAAAAAGAAACATCTTACCAAAACCTCTAGGTTGCCATGAAACAGTTCTATAGGGGAATTTACATCTATACAAGCATCATCAAGAAAATGGAAAGATCACAGCAGCCTAACAATCACCTAAGGGAGCTGGAAGGTCAAGACGACCAAAACTCTAACTTTAGCAGAAGAATCCAGATCACCAAAGTAAAAGCCCAAATATGGGACATACAAGACAAAAATATCATTGAAAAAAATCAACAAAACAAAAAGCTAGTTCTTTGAAAGAATAAATAAGATTGATGGACCCCCTAGATCGAATGATCAAGAAAAAGAGAGAAAAAGCTCAAGTAAACACAATCAGAAATGCAAACGATCAAATAATAACTGACCTTGAAGAAATACAAAAGATTATCAGAGGTTACTATGCACACCTGTATGGAAACAAACTTGATAACCTAAATGAAATAGAGGACTTTCTGAAATCACCCAACCTCCCAAGATTGAAACAAGAAGATATTGTGACACTAAATAGACCAATAACAACCCAGGAAACTAACTCTGTCATTAGAAAACTACCTAGAAAAAATATCCCCAAACCAGATGGCTTTCCAGTGGAATGCAAAGCATACATGGAGGAGCTAATACAAATACTATTGAAAGTATTCCAAGCAATTAAGAAACACAGAATTCTCCCTAAATCATTCTATGCAGCCAATATCATATTGATAATCAAACCAGGTAAAGATCCAACGAAAAAAGAACTACAGGCCAATAACCCAAACAAATAAAGATGCAAACATTTTGTTTAAAAAAATAATTAATTAATTAATTTTTAATGATGTGGGGTACAATTCTGGGTTAGATATATAAATGTTGATTATGCAGGAACCCTTGTTGATGAGGTGTGCCACTCCCTTCCCTGGCAGTTTCCCTCAACTGTCAATCCTACCCCTCCATCCCCTGGCAGTTTCCCACTAGTGTCAATCCCTTTCTTATAGTATAACAATTTTTCAAGGTCCACTTTTGAGTGAGAACATATGGTACTCTGTTCTTTGTTTCTGTGATATATCAATGAATATGATCAACTCTAAATCCATCCAAGTTGCTGCGAAGTCCATGTTT